>LSSL01001195.1:0-19515 GCA_001953115.1 Smittium mucronatum
TTCACTAAAAATCCTTTTCTTTCATTCGATATTGTTTTAATATATTAATATGTTTTCATTTTGTTTCTGAAAAATTATAAAGGGAGTAATTATTTAATACTTAAATACCTGTAACCAACTACCAAATCAATTTTTTATAACTTGATATATAATTTGAAACGCCTTAAAATGGGCCTTAAAATCAAAAAAGTTATTTTAAAACTATTTTTATTGCTATTATCTTACTAATTTTAATCCAATGAATATTTTTTCAAATAGATAAAATTGAAAAATAAAAAAAATTAATCTACTTGATAGAAAATCGATGTGTTTATGAAAATTAAAAAAATCTCGAATATACGTATAAAATTAATTCGAAACTAGGGTGAAAAATTGGCTCCAGAGACGTAATTTTAACAGTATCCGATTCAATACATTATACTTTGAAAAAGAAAACAGAAATTTTTGAATTTAAATAGCCCCTTGATAACGAGGCGGCAATTACTTTATAAAATAAATTACGTTTTATAATCTAAATAAAATCATTCTTTGTATATTTTCTCTAAATTAAAAATTATATTATTCTACGTGTATAAAATTTACCAAGTGCTATTTATGTTTAATAAATCGTTTTTTCGTATTAGAATTGTTTTATTTCTTGAAAAATTCCTTTGAAGAGCACTCGGATAATAATAAAAAACTTACACAGAATCTTTTATTAGATCTTATACTAAAGTGTTTCCGGTTACTTACATATATACTTTTGTTTTTATTTATAAGAAAAAAATTGTGAAATGCATATATTACTGATCCCTGCTTCTATAGTACGTGATAATTCATCAAGAAAAAAGATGAAAATTTCAAATTTTAAAATAATTAATATGAAAATTAATTATATTTAAAGATTTTTTTTTCGTTGTGATATTTTGAATTCAAAATTAAAAAAAAAATTAACAAATTCCGAATTTTAAATAATAATTGGGTTTACCTTTCTATGCTTGATTTTAAATTATGTCTAATTTTATGTATTTAACCTAATTTATATTTTCCTCATATTCGCTATAAAAATAAAATAAAATAACGTTTACTAACAAAAATTTTTACCTATAATATATAAAAAAATTTCTTCATTAGGTTTTTATGTTAGAGCACGCTAATTCCTGAACCGATACCCCTGTTATATATTCAGATTTTATCATTTCGAAAAAATTAATAAAAAATAAACCACTTTTAACTTTTAATATTCTAAAATTTTAAATTCGGGTATAATATTTAAAAAATTAAAAAAATTAGGAAAAAATGATTTATGAGAAAGAGAAATGTGCTCCAAAAAGCTGGTTACATGTTTAAAGAGAAAAAATCGTGTTAATAAATGGTGAAATAATATATTTAACTGAAAAAAGAAAAAAACTATAAATTAATTTCTATTTAGTACCTTAAATTTAGGTTTTTAATATAAAAAAATTGAGCTTATATATAAAAAATTCTACGGGTCTTTTTTCTAAAAAAAGAAAATTAGTGATAAATTCAGTAAAAAATCTTGTTATTGTATTTTTCGCGAATATAGTTAGGTTTTAAACCAATTTTACTTGATTTAGCTGGTCATAATTATTATCTGGCAACCGGGGTATCTGAATATAAAAAAGCTATTGCTTTTTTTATAAATATATAGAAATAATGTGATAAAATTTTCCCAAAAAGATTTAAAAATATTGAGAACTGTTTTTTTTAATAAATACTTTGCTTCATAGTAAATTTTTATAACACAATTAATTAATAGCCCCTATGTTTTGCAAATAATAAAAGCGGATTTCGACTGTTTTTTTGTCGATTAAATGGCATATTTTTTTGTAATCATTCTCCTTAAAACAATTAAATATCATATTTTTTTATTATATAATGCATGTATTTAGCACTTAAATAAATTTCAAATAAAGATTTTTCATAAATTTTGAATGAAAAATAACTTTTTATGAATTTTTCACTTTAATGATCGTGAAATTATATAATTGAGGAAATGACTATATTTGGATAAGAAATAAAGTACACATTCTGAGATAATATATATATCCATTGAATTTGTTCTTTTTTTTAGAAAATTTTGGATATTTTTATATATATTCCACGCTTAAAAAAGGATTTTGGCGCCTTTTTGTAACGACTCTGAATATTATTAGCACAGATTTATTCTCAGATTCATCTATCTTCGATGGAAAAAATTATAAAAATGTGATCATAAATTTATTACTTAACAAGTATTATATCTCAGTATCTAAAAAAAAAAAAATTCTTCTGATTGGTTTGATTTTTTAAATTTGGGTTTAGCTATTTTATTGAAGTTTAAATTCTCATTATTGGATTTTTTTTTCTTCTAAGCTGTTCCAGATAAAATAAGGGATTATACTCCATGGATTCGAGGTCATATTTATTAAAGTTTAAATATATTTGTTTTTCCCATAAAATCATGTTGCAACTGGTTACTTAGTTAACAGTTTGTAACTAGAAGGATTAGTGATTTTTGTGTTATAATTGAATTTAGAATTTAAATTTAAATTGATATCAATATGATGTAATATACATTAGCATGAATAAATAAAATAAGAAAATCATCATATTCTTTTTCAATTTTTAAAGCTTTTATAGTGTAAAAAAAGTACAATAACATTTTAAGATAAATTTGATTCTATTTTATTATTATTTTTTAATCACAATCAACTTTTTTTATCATATCCATTAAAAACCTACCCTCCTCCCCTAATTAGCCATTTTTAAATAGTTTCATGTTATATAATATTATTTTGGTGTATTTTAATCACTTTTTTCTCATCAGTGAGTTTAAAATTTGAATTTTTTTTGAATTATAAGTTAAAATGACAACTTACATTCAAAAATATTTTTATTCAGACATTTATCCTGTTATTTTTTTTTATAATTTTTTTTTTAGCGGGAAACTCTCCCTAAAAAAAATAACAATATTAAACCCTTATCGCAATTTATTAATAAATATTAAGAGAAAAATAATTAAATGATATGAAATAATTACCTGAAAACCAATAAATAATTTAGGTTAAAAATCATTATTTATTATTCGTGAAAATCGCCTAATAATTTGCTATTATTACTGCTCATTTCATATTTAAACCTTAAATTTCGCATATTATTTATTTTTTTGAAGTTAAATATAAGCTCTTAACAGCTGCGAAATGTTTTCTGCTTTTTTAAAAGTGGACTTTGAAATTTTGTTTAAATGTGTCAAAATATTTTTCCTGTTTTTTTACTTTTAAAAAGCCAAAATATTAAAATTTTGAATATAAATTGATTATTTTAATACCTATTGAAAATTTTGATAATTACAAGCCTTTTATATAAATATTCTTTTTATGTTTTTCTGATTTTATGGAACTCTTAGAAAATATCTGTCATTAATCTAGCCAAATATTTACATTTCAGAAAATTTAGACATAATATTCTATATTTGAACAGAGTATAGAATTTATTTTCTTTAAAAAATCATAAATGGTATTTTTTTTAATTTTATATCAGTTATTTACCAAATAAAATTGTGTTAATAAAATTTTTTTGCACAATTTTATTTCTTAATGCAAAATATAAAAAAATAAATCACAAAAATATATTTTTTATTTTTTATCTTTGAAATATTTCAAAGTCGATTCTCACTTATAAGAAAAAGACCATATATTTCAAATAATAATATTTAAAAAAATATAAATGAATCCAATATTCTTCTAAAAATGAAAAATTCTTTAATATAACATGAGAATAATGATTAATACCTTCAGAAAAAAAATATTATAGATTTTTTTTTTGGGATCATTATATAAGGATATATTTAATATTTCTTCAATCAAACTAAAAACTTATAAATTTAAGGAAAATTTATATTTAATTCATAATTATCTTTATATAAAAGCTGCAGGTATTATCATAAATTTTTTTGTAAAAATATATTAAAATAAATAAATTATAGCTGATAAAACATAAACAACAAAAAAATTTACCAATATAACATAATTCCAGTTTCTTGAAAATTTGAATTTCATATTTTTTTTTTCATTAATGCAGTAGTAGTTAATTTAGCCAATGTATAAAAAATAATTTATAAAAAAATAATTTTATGCGTTTAATTTTATATTATATTTGTTTTATGGTTAAAAATGAGCTTTAGTTTCGCATTAAGAAGGCGTATCCTTTTATTATCATATTTAGAGGCAAAATTTTGATAAAAATAATCTTTTTAACATTACCTAAGCCCTATTTTGTGATAATACGCAAAAAAAAAAATTTTAATTAAAAAAGGAAAGAAAATTTGATCTATATAATTTTTAGTATCTTTTATTTTTTTAAAAAAAAACTCCTAGTAAAAAAATAAAAACATCTTAAGTTTAGTAGGTATTCGAATTAAATGATGTATTTTGAACATTTTTGGTTGAAAATTTGGACTGATAATAAGTATTCTAGATTAAAAAAACCAAATTAGGCAGAAATTTTTCGATGTAGGGTTTAAAATGGGTATATTCTATTGGGACTCATTTGAAAGCCCTTGAATTTGTTAATAGATTATTTTTTTTATATTTTCTATTGAGTATTTTTTATTATCTAAATAATTTTTTTACTTTTTAGATTTTATCTAATTTATATTTAAAGTACTTCAATATCTCTTTTTAACGAATATAATAAATTCAGTCTAATTTATTTCTTATTTGCTTTATATGCATTGTGCGCGGATTTGATACCTAATCATTTTTGATCCTAAACAGGCGATTTTTACCATCTATTGGATTTGATACCATTTAATTAGAATTTAAATTTATTGGGCGTTATTATTTTTAACAATTAAAAATCCAAAAAATAGAAATTTTGATAAATCGCTGTACACTTTCATTATTTTCAATTATTTTCAATTATAAATTTAAAGGTTAATTCTATTTATTTCTGGTCAAAAATAACTTTATTATACATATTTAGGCACATGTTTCTGAAATAATTTTTGTTAAATAGGTTTACTGTTTAATTTATATAGAAAAAATCATTATCATTTAAAATCATATCTTTGCTGTTTATAACAGCTTTCCCCAATACAATTTAGCGAAAAACATATTAATTTTTTTTTTTCTGAATACTTTTAAAATTGCTTCTCGATATAATTTGAACATTATTTTTTTCGATTTAATATTTTGGTTTCCGTAATGGATTGAAAAATCACTTTTAATTTTTTCTTTATTTGTTTCAAAATTTATTTTAATTTTTTAAAAAAATGCTCATGTGACATAGATTGAACTTTTATATTAAAAATTAAAACTAAAAACTTTAATAAAAATACAGTTTTTATTCAGTAATAAAAAATGACGATTTTACGGTAGAGCAGATGGTTATTAAAAGTAAAATAATTATCGTTTTATTTTTTATATACAGAGAATTATTTATTATAAGTACTCTATTTCTTTTATCCGGATATAAATATAAAATGAGGAATATTGAGGAAATTGGAATTTAAAAATAAAAAACAGTTAATTTCAGGTCAAATATAGATCATTTAAATTATATAAAATCTACTATAATTTCGTTTAAATTTAATAAATTTAAAACAAGAGATATAATGACTTGTTTTTATATTATTATTTAAGTTCATAGAATATATAAATTTATTTGGTTTTCCAAAATAAGACTCCGTTAATATTATCTCTTTAATTTTAATTTTATGATTTTTTGAATTATATTCACTTATATGTCATCATTAAATACAATTTATTTTTATAGCTAAAATATTAAATTACGATAGGGATATAATGTTTGATTACTTGATATTTAAAGCTAATTAGATTCATATCACCATAAAAACTGTTATTTTTAAAATCATCTACAAAATAATCGCAAGAAATTAATACGGTAGAATATTTATAAAATACTAAATATTTAACTTTGTATAAAATGCCATCTTAAAGTCATAATACTTTATTTGGATTTTTATTTATAAAAAAAAAACCTTTTCTTTCACTAGAAATAAATTAAATTCACATTATAAAGTGTTATGAATAAATTATTAGACATATTATAAATCTACAGTGATTTATAGAATTTTACATTAGTTTAATTTATATTCGATAAATTCAATAATGTATAATAACTTTTCATCCCAATTAAATAATATTAAATCCACTAAGATTAAAAAAATACTGCTGAGTATCAATTATAAGTAGGCATAAACCTCAAATTATAATATAAAAACTATGTGAAATTCACCTTTTGAATCTAATTTAATGTGGAATTTCAATCTAATAAAAAAACCCGAGCTATTAATAATCACTTTTTGTGGTGATTTATAATATAGCCTTGATAAATTCTTATTAAATTTGACTTTTATGTATTGAGTTAATTTATATTGAAAACTTAATATTATACGGTCCCAAAAAAAAAAGAATTTAGGTTTAAAAATTCTAGAAAATTTTGTGCTTTTAAATCTTAAGAACGTGTAAATTTCAAAAATAAATGATAAATATTTACTAGTGGAAATCTTTTTCAAATACCAGTTATAGTTTTTATAATATTAATAGTCAACAAAAGAACGTCTATTCAGTTTCAGTATATACAATTTTAATTGTATAGCTTATAATACATAAAATTAAGAAAATTTCATTATATTTTCAAGTAAATAAATACATCGAATTAAATAAAACGTTAGTCGCATTTCACCGAAAATAAGTATAGTCAGCTTGAAATATAAAAGAAAAAATTCCATCACAGAAAATAAGTAGATATTTTTGAACAATTTTTTGATATTTATTAATCAATAAAAGATTCTAAAAATGAACAGGGAATAAATAAAATCAGCTTGAGGACTAATAAAAAATTTAAAAATTTAAAAATGTATATACTAATTTTTTCGAATAATGAAAGGTTATATTTTGTAAATTATGAAATCTGTGCTACTGATAAAGCATACTTAAACTTAATATATCAAATTTAAATGATAATATGAATAGTGGATATCCGTTAATTACCATTAAAAAATAAGACAATTTCTTTTTCCAAATCATGTATAAAAATAATTTTTTTATCCCAATAGATGTTGGTTCAAAAAAATTGAAAGTGAAGACCAAAAAAAGATAAAATGCTATTGATTAATTAAACAATTCAAAATGTATATCGCAAAGATTTAAATGAGTAAAAAAAAATCCATTTATAGTTTTTAGCTAAGAGGTCTAATTTCATCTTTCTTGGTTACTATATACTTAATTTATACTTAATAGTAGCATGCGATAGATATTTTTCCGATAAAAGAGACTTTTTTTAAAAAAAATAATCGAGGAAGAAATGAGTCATTTGTTATAACTATAAATCGGAATATATATATATGGCTAAAAAATGGATATCTGGAAGGTCTTTATATAGCAATAAATTTATTGAATTAAATCTCGAGATTATAAAAAGTATATGGTGGTCTGATAATATAGAACTTATATGTAACGATGGATAATGCCATAATATATGGAGTTTTTTTTAAAAAAGAGATGATATAAACACCATGATGATGATTTAAAATAAGTCCGTAATATTTTTAGATTATTAATACTGTTAAAAATATATCTATCTAGATATAAAAATAAAATTTAACAAAAAATAAAGTGTTCCAGATAATACTGAAAGTTATTGTGCGCATTTTGAAAATGATACACGCTGCTGTTTTTCACACATGAGTAGGGAATAATACATTTAAATGTCCTGTAATATATACACATATATATGTATTTTGGGTTTATCAAAAGTTTAAAAATGATAGTAATTTTTTGAAATGGGGTTATTAGTAGTATTAAAACAGCTATATATCTAAGTTAAAAAGTCGACAAAAATATATATTGAATCAATTTGTGGCATATCAAGTATAATTTTGTAAATTTATTGCCAAATGAGATTTAATTTTAAAGTCAATTTTGGGTTGATCAGGTTTAAATTTTTTTAAATTAGAAAATGATAAATTTTTGGGTTTATAAATTGATCAACCATTGGAACTGAAAATGTTCATATAACATATAAAAATTGAAAAAAATTGTACGTGAAATTCGTTCTTTTCTAAACAGCAAGTACTGGATTTTTTTTTTAACGAAAATTTCTATAACTAAAGAAAGCGAAATTTAAAAAGAACATTAAAAAAACAGGCAGAATGAGTATCAAGAATGATAACAAGTAAGAATATATTTTTTTCGTGTACTAGACTAAAATTAAAAAAAATAACCTGACGCGAGGGTCGAACTCGCAACCTTCTGATTAGAAGTCAGATGCGCTATCCAATTGCGCCAGCCAGGCGTAATTGCCTTCTACCAGAATCGAACTGGTGACCTTCTGCTTACTAGGCAGACGCTCTGCCATCTGAGCCAAGAAGGCAACTGACTAACTTTTACAATAAGTTGTCATATTTTACTAAATATTAGCGACTAATATCCAGCAAAAAAAAAGTATAGACTTGGTATTTCTGAGCGAGTGTACTAATTTTCTAAATTTTCATGATAACATAATCGATATTTGAAGGGGAAATAATTTCTAGCTAAACTTCTTTATTCCTTGGCGACTTTTTTTGATGGCAAGTTAACTAATCTATTTTCAACCCGGAGTCAAAAAAAGAAACATAACTTGAGACAGTTCTGAGAAAAATAAAACAAAAACATACCAATTGGACCAATCAAAAGATATATTCAATGGAGATTTATAAAAATACCAAGTCTTGAATTTTCAGGGGGGAGGAGTGGGGAGAGGTGGGCAAGTAAAAATCGGGTTATCAAAGTGTAAAAGGGATTAGAGGGTAATATATAGAAAACTATACATTTTTTTTTATTAAGAGTAAAGGATTTTGCGAAAATGTATTTAGGATCGTGTGTTATATTCAAGAGCAATGCGTACAGGTTTGCTAAGCCGATCTTCCAAAGTCAAACCCGGAAGCTAATTACAGATGCGATTGGGGTGACAGGTGAGAAGGAAGATTAAAAAAGAATTAAGCATTTTTATTACTCCGGGGCCAGACTTTAGTGAAAAAAATTCTAATGTTTTTATATTTCATTTTTTAGAGAAAAAGTCTGGATTGTACATGAGTAATGAATTAACCAGGATGGATGGGTCTAAGGGAGTTTTTGGTAGGTTGATATTTCCCCAATTTTTTTTTTATTTTTTGAAGAGAAAGTTATCTTGTGCTGAAAATAACAAACCTTTTGTTTTTTGTCCGCTGATGCTTTGGGGGGAAAAGGGGGTCAGATAGCAGGGCAGGCGATTAATGCAGCGTCGAAAACAGTTCCTAACAATTTCCACGTGAATGTAATAATAATAAAAAAGATTCTAAATTAAAGAGGTCCAATGAACTGAATTATCGTTTTATGTGTACAGTCTTTACACAGCTACTTTTATTTACCGGCAGATGAAAATACTCCAGTTTACTATAAAGTAGAGCCAGTGAGAAACGGTAAGTTTCACAAGATATACTCTAAAAAAGAGAGAACGGGTTTGAAAACAAAAACTCCGGCTGTTTTTTAATTTGTTGGGTGGGTGATGTGGGCGGGCATAGGTCGAGTGTTCTGTTCAAGGATGGTCAATGCGATACAAAATGAAAAAACCATATTCTCGATGAATTGTAGTTTCCAAGTACTCGAACCTTCAAATTTCCAGCACCAGGTATGCCGAAAATACAATTTAAATATTCAATAGTATTTTATTAAAAAGCTTCATTGGGAAAATTTAGCACGAGATGCCAGAGGTGAAGGAGCCCGAAGAATATCCATTGGTGCCTAGTGCAGCGGGAACTAAAAGTGTGTTTATAGTTGACGAGAGCAATAAAGAGGTGAGATACATCAAGGAGCGCGGGGAGATCGAAGCAGAGACACGGTTTGTTGGGCATCCAGAGAAACCTGGTTCGATCGTAGGATCAATCAACGATATTGGACTATCTCCTTACTTGCTATGGTGGTATCGTGGAAAACTAGCAGGTGGGGAAGGGTCGCGAGTAGACGGAGGGATGATTAGCGAGCTTTTACATCAATCGATGGTGACATATCACTCAGATTATCAGCTGATATTCACAGGTTTACTCCCACATTCGAGTATAGGCAACCGTAGCCAGGAGGAGTTCTTGGGAATGATGGTATCCCTCGACCACAACGTATGGTTCCATGCGCCAGTCCGTGGGGATGAGTGGCTCCTGTACCAGATGGAATCTCACCGTGCAGCTTATGGACGGGTTCTCCTTATGGGCAAGCTTTTTAATCAGGCGGGCGTGTTGGTAGCGACTATAGTCCAGGAGGGATATATGAAACAGTCCAACCAAGTATTGCCTGATCTGGATTTCCAGAAATTCGTTGGCAATTTCCCAAAGTCAAGATGATTGGCAGGGGATATGTAGATGCAAGCAGTAAAGTTACGTAATTGAATTTTATAAATATGAGCAGATTTTTTCAGGAAAGATTGTCCTGCTTAGATTTTTTTTTGATCCATTTTACCATGAATTCGTCTTGTGATTACGAACCGCTAAAAAAGTGTCTCGCTGAAAATAAGGGCGATAAGGAAAAGTGTGTGAAGGAATGGGAGGATTTTAGAAACATTTGTCGAGCCAAGAAAGCCGCAGCTTCTACTCCAGATCCAAGCACCAAATGAATGCGGAACCCTCGTTGATCTACTCCAAAATTTCTATTTTTTTTCGTTCTCCTAAGGAAATTAGCGGATCTCGTTTAAATGATTACGACTTTGAAGATTTGAAGGAGACACTTCATGCCCTATTTTTCTATCTTTTTCATAAAAGTTTATGGGATAAATCGCTATTTAAAAAAAATTAATTCCTTTACCGCCTTTATAGAATTGAATATAATCGCCAAAACTATCGCAATATTATAGTTTTGCGGGATTATCTATATCAAAAAAAACCTTTTTTTGCAATTGAAAGATTTAATTTGAAATTGAGTGTATTATATTTTGAATCAAAAATAGCTTTGTAGACAGCATATTTGAAAACTTGTATCTTTTGATGCAATAATGTTTCTGGTTTTATCGAGGCCAAACGGGATAGCGCATAGAATTATGTTCATATATAAAAGCAGCGTAGTTGGCTAAGGTTCAAGCCTGCAAGCTCTATTACCAAAACCTTCTTAATGCGATAAAACAGGGATGGCCCTCAGCACAAGTGAGATGAGGCTTGTGAGGAGTTGCTTAAAACTGATAAAGTTTTTGGATAATGAATAAAGACATTGTCGTATTTAGACAAATTGAGAGTGAAATAGACGAGAAAAATGATTCAATCAATTCGGATAATCCAAAGAGCCCATAAACCGGACCCAAACTCAACGGTATTTGATGATTTTCTAATCCTTATAATTAAATTCCCATCGAATTCAAGAAATTGGCAACTACGGAGCAATGAAGTCTTTCTAGTTTTGGGTCTCGGGAGCTAGCAGTCTGACATCATCCGCACGGGGACAGTCTTGGTGGCATTGATTGGAAAGAAGCTAGTAATTAACTCAAATTTTGGGGAAGTTTCAATGCACCCAACCAGATCCAGTAAATGGCACACACAAAATCGGTTGAATCGCCAATTTTTTATGCAAAACCAGAACTTTCAAGGCAGTATATGGTTTGCTCCGAACAGATACCTTGCATTGCAATACCTGATATCATTATGCACGAAATAATACTTTGTTCCAACTAGACGCATTGGGTATGTTTGTTCCGGCGTATTGTCCCATTTGCCAAGGAAAAAATATATGCAAATTTGTTTTATTTGCATTTGTAACGCAGAAATAATAGACATCGTCTTGTTTACGATATGCGAGATTACTTGGTAAACAAGGCACTTGTTCCCATCTCTTTCATTGGCATTTTTTCATGATATAATTATAGGCGCAGCAAAATGAAAGATTACCAAAAATTAAAAAATATCTTCATTTTTATTGGTCTGAAACAAAAAATATGGCCACATTAACATTTAAATTAATAAGCCCCAAAAAAGAAATTGAAAATGGACAAAAGTAAAGCGTATCTTTTAAGAAATAATCTCTCATTTCTAATAATGTTGATAATGTCCAAACCGTAGCGAGTGTTGTAACAGTAAAAAAAGAGGCCACGTCCAAGCTACTGTTGAAATTTGTCAGATTTGTGTAAATACGCTTCTTGAAATTACCGATTCCCCCTTTTGTCAGCCCAAAAATACAATAGATTCTATTCGTGAAATCCAAAAGGTCTACTCTATACTATATCTATCCTATTGTTAATGCTCATTCGAAGCAAAATCCTTGTACTGGTCATAGGTTGGATGTTATTATTATTGCCACTGGCCCTGAAAGGTTTAATGCTATTCAAGGGGTTTTTACAAAGCTTTTGGGCAAGTTCCTTTTCATCAGGCCTCTTTCGATAAAATAACGCTGTGGGTTGGCTAGAGGTCGCAAAAAAAAAAATACGTTATACGAATGAAAAATATAATACTCGCATATGTGTTCCACTTAAGCTCAGTCAATTTGGATCACTGCGCATTTAGCAGAGCTGCTCAGAATAATAATTTTATACAGGTACAGCTCATTTTGTTTTTATGAGCCTATAGAAAATCCATGATTTTTTGTATATGGATAATTTAGCCTCCCCCCCTCTCCTGCTTGCATTTGGGGCCTCTAGCAATTAATAGATAGGAATATTGATAAATAGATCATCCTTATCGTGCGAAACATGAAATGTTGATCTTTTACATAAACTAACGAACCTCCACTTTATATTTATCGTTTCTTTGCAATTATTCGTTTTTTCTTTTATATAAAACTGCGGCGAATTCATCAGATGCAGTGGTTGAAACAATTTATGATTGTTGTTGCTATTGGCTTAGAAGAAACAAGCTATGCAAGTTTTCTGCCCAGACCCTTCTATGATAAAATTTTAGACAACTGGGATTTTTAAGCCTTTTAGGACCTCATAGACATAAAAGTGCATCCCAATACAAAACCAATAGAAACATTTTTTTCCGCAGTTATTATTAATAGGATTAATTCGATTTGCTATATAATGGAAAGGATAAATTTCGCAAATGAAAGTTCAATTTTCTTTCGTCCTGGAAAGGATTAGACAGTTATCTGATCGCATGCTTGTTGATTATTAGTCACATTAAATATCTTTAAACTAAAATTGCCTGTTTTTACTGGCTTAAAAACTGCAACTCGTCAAATATTCAAAATGATTTATGGGTAAACCCAATAAAATCTTTGCATCAATCAATCAGATTTTAGAAATACGAGTTAATACTTAACAAATGGGATTACTGTTTTTCTCAAGATTACATCGTTCTTGCCTTTAGGATAAAAGAACAGCTTTTTATTCGTAAGAAAAAGATAATAACAGCCAAATCTGTTAGATCATCAAATGGGGAGGGTGAAAAATCTTGTGCATGAAAATGTTAAATTGGTAAATTGGGCTTACTGCCTATTCGCCTGCTTTTATTTGCATGATGGGTGTGAGAAGGGAAAAGAAGGAGAGAGAAGGGGATGAGGATGAGGATGAGGATGGGAAGATGTGAAAGTGGTTCGGGGGATGGGGGATGGGGGTGAATGAGAGGGGGGTCTGGTTTGCTCAAAGGTATGAAATTTTTTATCGGAAATTTTAATGATAAATATATTGGTTATTATTAAACTTCAAGACGTAAGCTTTTTATGCAAACTCTTTGTTCCTTCTTTAACTTACTAATATTTAAAGCAAGGCGAGGTTAATTATTTGTATTTTGCTTACTTGACAAGTTTCTCAATACCCGAAATTTACCTCCTAGAGCGATATTTAGTACGGATCTTGTTCTCTCCACAGCCATACCACTTTCCTCCAATTCTTTTCTGAAAATTATTTCATCAATTCAGACACTTGTCCTTGTAAAGACAAGTGCTTCTTTTATCAAGGACTCAATCATTACCGAGGGTCGTTTAGTCTTTTCAAAAAACTTTTTTGGTGCTCCTCCTTGGTAAAAAGGCTTTTGATCTTTTTTGACACGTGCTTCATCTATATTTAAAGCCCCCGCTCTCTTGTTTCTCCACCTCTTAAGCTATAGTTTTTTAGCTCAATAATTCTCGCTATTTTTTATATCTAAAAACGTTTATAAAGTATGCTGAGCAAGGCTTCATCTTATTCTTCTGTCAGAGTACCTAGTCTCGATGCTCCAAATTCTGAGTCCAGCTATTTAAGCATAGCCGAGATCATGGAGGGGAAAACCCTCGTTCCCTCTTCTATGTCTCAAGTCTTGGAAGAGCTCACTATGGCCCAAGATTCTGAAGATTCTTTCTTTATCGCTGATGTTGCCCAGATTGCTGAGCAGCACAAGATTTGGGTATCTGAACTACCCAGAATCCATCCTCATTTTGCTGTTAAATCCAACCCCGACCCTGTTATGATTAAGATGCTTGCCAATCTTGGTACTGGTTTTGATTGTGCCAGCAAAACAGAAATTAAGTTGGTTCTTGATGCCGGTGTCTCTCCTGATCGTATAATTTATGCTCATCCTTGTAAACCTACTTCCCACCTTGTATACGCTCGTCAAAATCGTGTCAGCTTGATGACCTTTGATAACAGAAACGAGCTGTACAAAATCAAGGCTCACTACCCCGATGCCAAAATCGTACTTAGAATTTCAACTGATGATTCTAATTCGCTTTGCAGATTGAGTTTGAAATTTGGTGCCTCCATGGATTCTGTTCAGGAATTAATTGAAACTGCTCATGAACTCGATCTCGATCTAGTCGGTGTCAGTTTCCATGTTGGTAGTGGTTGCAATGATGATACCGCCTTCACCAAAGCTTTGATGGACTCACGTAAAGTTTTTGATCTTGCTGCCAAATCTGGTTATAAATTGTCTCTTTTGGATATCGGTGGTGGGTTCCCCTCTCCAAAACAGAAATCTGGAGTAGAATTTAAGACAATTGCATCAAACATTAGATCAGTTCTTGATGATTTATTCCCCGTCTCTGAAAACATTCGTATCATTAGTGAGCCCGGAAGATTCTTCTCTTCATCACCTTTCTCACTCGCTGTAAACATCACTTCCAAACGCCAAATCAACTCCCCCGCCTCATTCATGTATTACATTAATGATGGCGTATATGGAAGCTTTAATTGTATCATGTTTGACCATCAAGTCGTTTTCCCTGAGCCTCTTGTTGTTAACGGTTCTTTTATTCACCACCCCGAATCAATCTCTTCTCCTACTTTCCAGTCTAGTATCTGGGGTCCCACCTGCGACTCTATTGACTGCGTCGTTTCTGACACTCAGCTGCCTGAATTCTTTGTTGGCGATTGGATACTCTTCCAAAACATGGGAGCCTATACCGGCTCTGCTGCCTCCAAGTTCAACGGTTTCGATGCCAGCCCCGTCTATTACTACAATTCTAGCTCATAGATCTCATTATTGAAATTTTTTATTACAATTGCCCACTTTTTTTAACTATTGTAGACTTTTCTACTTCAATAAAGCTTATTTTATTACATGTAAAACATTTTTGATTCATTTCGTTTATATTGGGATACTATTATGTTCTGGACCTAATGTCTAGTGTTGCATGGATTTGTGCAGATCAAAACTTGAGAATATCAATTAAATTTTTATGGTTATAATAATCATTGAGAGTAAACACTCGTTGGCCAATTGAAAAGTGGTCCATCATTAACGGTATAGGAAAATTGTTTTAATTCTTGGGTCCAATCCAATTTTCGTCCAGCGACTTTTCTCCCAATTCAAATTTCACCCAGGCTGAATTTCGCCCAATTCCATTCGTTCCAAATTTGGTAAGTAAGCGGTATGAAGCTTTTTAGTTTAAAGTTTCAGAATATCATCTTTCTAAAATCTACATTAATCGAAACGATAACCATAATAGATTTCATAGTTTTTTTCTACTCCAATTAAAAGGTATATAATTGGGCAAAAAGTATATTGAGTGAAAGGCCAATTGGGTGAAATGCGAATTGGAAAAAATGTCACTATGAAGAGAGATATTGAGTGAAATGTAAATTGGATCAAATATCAGATGTCCAAAACATAGCTTCCACTGAGAATATTATGATAAGGTTGACTATATTTAATGATGGGAATCTAGAGGGGAATAAAAGGATATTAACAAATTATAAATCTATAAAAATACGATATACATTTATGCTATCGATTTAAAAAGTTATTTTAAAAAAATGGTTCAACTTGATAAAATAAATAGAAACGATTTTTAAGCAAAAGGTCAAAAATATTCATATTTTAAAGCTATAAACAGTCCAATAACCGAAAAGCTAAAAGTGTTACATAATACTAAATGCAAGATAAAAAAATATTAAACATAAATAGGTATACAATGTAAGTCGTTATAGAAAATTCTTTTAAATGTTCTGCTTAGTGTGGGATCAGCAGCCCTGCCGCTTTATCCACTGGTTACGAATGTTTATCCACGGTGTTCACGGTTTCCTCCGCGGTTTCCACCACGGTTTCCACCACGACCTCCAAATCGATTGCGGTATCCGTAGTATCTACCACCAACTCTGTAGTCGCTGTAACCATAAGGGTAAATAGAAGAGAACCATGAGTTTCTAAAGTAGAGATCAGAGTTCCAAGAGTTTCTAAAGTAGACATCAGAATCCCAACGGTTTCTGAAATCGGGAAGGCCCTGGTACAAGTATTGGAATCTTTGGCCATAATAATTAGATGGGCGGTATCTCAAACCTGTGATAAAGGTGTTGTCGCTGTAGCTATCAAAGTCCCAATATCTACCGTAACCGTAGTATCTTCCTCCACGGAATCCGCCATTTCCACGTCCACGATCGTTACCGTGACCACGGTTTCCTCCACGGTCTCCACCGTTTCCACCACGGTTTCCTCCGCGGTCTCCACCGTTTCCACCACGTCCGCCACTGTCTCTTTTAGCGATGAGGTTGGCGTGTTCGGAATTCAATGAATCTTCAGCAACTGGGGAAGCAGAAGCAGAGATAATAGCGGCGGAAGCAAAGAATAGTGCTGAGAATGAGACCTTCATTTTATGTTTTAATTCAGAGTAAGGTTTGAGCTAGGTTTGTTGTTATGATGAATGTTGAGCTTGATATAGTTTAATATTGGGTATTCGTGTCTCTATAAATACTTTTTTTTAATATTATTATTACCATGCTAATTTCAGTTTATTGAAATTGTAAAGTGATCACTCTTCTAAAAGTCAAGCGGTAGTATCGATATCGATAGTTTGAGTAATGGGCCAAACTACAAGCAATTGCATAGATAGGTTGAAAATTAAAGCGTGAACAATAGTATCGTGGAAGTTTGATACGTATTTGCAACAAGCGTAATAAATAAAGAGATGATTATGGACAGGAGCCCTTTCAACAATAGCTTACTTGCTTTGTTGATATACTTTCAATCATTCCACTGCAGATACAATGGTTAAATGATATCTTCCTGAATGACATAGCTATAAATTTCGGTTTTTTTTGTTTGTGTTAAAGTGTTACTAAGAAACACGAGAGATATATAATTTTTTTAATTTGGTATATTAGCCTTCTACTCGCTCGAATTAACAATATTGTTTTTGATATTTAGAATTCAAACAAAGGTCAAAAAGACTTTAACTTTGCTAAAGAATCAATATTTTTTTACATTTATCACTACCCAGCTCTACTGGTCTAAAATACCTTCAAATGGTGAAAACTCAACACTTTGTCAATGAGTAATCTGAGTTGACAGAACAATCTGCAAAATTTTGGAATCGGCAGATTATCAAGAGTCTATATATAGTCCTGACATTTTTAACCAGTTGAAATGATGACCAAGGTCGTTTGTGATGACTTGTATTTTCCTTTAAATAGGGTTTCATTCGACCAAAATGATGAACCCATATCTTTTTCCATTATGCTCCTACTGAACAATTATCGCAACTCTTAATTTGATAAAAGTGTACTTTCCAAGCTTCAAGTCATGGTTAGCACACATTGGCTAAAAATAGAATGCTTTTGAGTATTTACCAAATTGTTTATACTTGCAATTTTTCATTAGACTTGATCTCGAAAAATCAAAAAAAAGTATTGGCTAAAAAGCTTGTCCAAATATGGATACAATGGAATTAATTTGTTCAGTCCCAAGGATCAGAATATTAAATCATTTTTATAGGCTAAATATATAGATCGTGCAAAGATTAATGTTTTTTTTTGGATACCCTATTGGGTTTGATAAAAATCACTAATAATAGACCCAACATTCTCAGAAATAGCATAAATTGGTAAATACTACAATGATTAATCTGTATAATGTTACACAAAATTTCCTTAGCTTTCTTATTTGTTCATTTTACCATTCCCAACAAGAATAAAATAAATACAATGCAATGCAATTGACGCTTCAAATTCGAAAGCAGATATTTACATTGTAGGGTAAATGAATGACGTCTTAATAATTCCTGAACTGAGGTAGTTGTTTTTTTCAAATGATCTAAAGGTAAACAAGCATGAATCGGAAATTGTCCACCTCGATTACGTTTTTGAACCCGTTAGAAATTTTAACAATCATTTTTTATGAAATTTACCCAACTACTCGGCTACTTCTTTTTTTGTCTTTTGATTGAAGAGGTGAAGGAATTGGTCGTATTAGAGACTGGCACAAAATCTGAATATCAACCAGAATTCACTATTTTCTACCACCTTATAGCCATTTTCATGGATTATACACAATCTGTGAAGCATCGGAACCTGTATCAAATAAAATACTGCGAATTGCAAGTGCGGTTGAGCTATTATTCCAATACAGTTAAACCTACTAGTACTCTAGATTATTATCGCTTAACCCTTTAATATTCAAACAATAAAATTCCGTGATATATAAAAAAAAAACCCCTTTAACGTTCAGGATTTTATAAATCTCTGGTTTGGTACAATTAAAGAGATCCACTTGAAAAATGAAGATAAAAGGCCAATAAAATACAAGTTTATCTTTACATTAATTGAAGCGACTTGAATATTGGCTAATGGTGGTAATTCAATTAGACCCGCTCGCCTTCAAATGGCTATTAATGTTAGAATTTATTCATAGGTAAAACTAGACACAAATCACCAAATTTAATAAAATTCTACCAAAAACACGAAATAGGCATTACCTTCTACTTCTTCTTTTCTGAGTCGCTGGCACTAAAATGATTTCATTTTTCATTAATTCCTTCAAGGCCAACGTCACAAAAATCGGGTTTACTTTTTGATCAACGTTATCATTTAAAAAAATATATTTGCATATTAATGAATAATCAAAATGCTGGACCAATTGAAATCGCTAATAATCATAAATATAAGTGAGGCACAAATTTGGGTCCGGAAAGGGTTAGATATTAGCATTGAATTGACAAAAACCCAGTAGTATTGGATAAATCGTGAATATATATTAGTAGAAATAGCTAATGTGCACAAATAGGAGTAGTGTAAGAATTTCTGGCCCAGAGAAGAGGGTTAAATACTATGTCCTCAAATAAATATAGGATAGAACTAAAAGAGATATGTTTGTTGGTATATTTAATTGGCCAT
>LSSL01001196.1:3648-16125 GCA_001953115.1 Smittium mucronatum
CACCTGAGTCGAATAGTATTTTTCCATTTGATCCGTTTAAATTTATTTTGCAATATGGAGAACTTCGATAATTATATATTTTATCGAATATACCCAGCTATTATGTTTTAGTAGATCAAAAAAAAGACGTCATATATATTTATTCGATAATTAGTAAGTAAAAAATAAATTCAATTAAAAATGTGGTTAAAAATTTACAAATTTTCTAATTTGAAAACATATAAATGAATCCTTAAATTATTAAAATATATCTTCAGTTTAAAATTTATCCAGATTATATGTCTTAATATGAAGTTTTATTCGATTATATATTTACGCATTTAACAAAAAATGATACAAATAATAATCGAGTCTTATATATCGAAATAGGGGAAGATTTAAAACAAAAACTGACATATTTCTTAAAATAATATAGTATAAAATTTTAACCGATATTTTTAATGAATTTTTCGATTATCAATCCCGAAATCTTTTTTATTTAAAATAAAAATATATACATTAAACAAAAAAAAACTTTTTCTCCCCCATCGATAAAAAATTATTCTTTTAATTCTATTTCCTATTTAATAAAATTTATTTATGTGTTAAATGATTAATTAAATTGATCGATATATATTTTTTTGTTTCAAGATCATAATAAATTGAAAATTAAAATTCACTTTACTAAAGTCAAAAGTTTTTTAATAAAAACCCAATTTTTTGTAGGCGATGTAATATTATTTTAATGAATTTCAATGATTAAAAAAAATATGCTGTTTTCTCCAAGTATTTTATACACAGCACCTAAAATATTTAAAGAAAATAATTCTCGATCTTCTAAAAAATAATTCTTTTCATATAAAATAAATAGTCTAAAAAATGGGAATATTCTTGGTATTTTTTATCCGTATTTAAAAACAACATACAGAGAAACTTTTTTCGGGGTATTTAAAAATACAAAGCTGCCCCTGAGACTTATAAAAAAGAACAGTTTTGTACAATGTCACACCTATGAATTATAACAGTGACTCTGACACTTATTAATTTAAGATATACAAAAAAATTTCACAGATACCTAAATCAAGCTTTTTCATGACGGAATTTAAAATGAACAAGTTCGATGAAACTTATACGACATACGAGGCTTATTTATTGAAATCTGAAATGGGGAGAGGGAAAAAAATCAAAGTTTTCCCCAAAGGATAAACTTATTTTTTTAACAAATCTCAGATATTATTTTAAATAAGAAAAAATCTGACGAGATTTCGGAGCTTATACTCCTTCGATCTACACTAATATTAATTTCACAGCAGTTCTAATCAGAAATGCCTTACTGAAATTTTTTTTATCCCCGATAAAAAAAGAATTACAAATTTCTCAATCCATAATATTGAAGAACAATATTGACGTGGTTCTAATTATTAATTGCACATTATTCTATATTAACATACCTTCTGGCTCATTCTCCGATTCAAATATTTTTTTCACTCAGAAAATACCACAGATACTGTGCAAAAAGGGATATAGCTGAAATTCTGAATGGTGAATGTGCGTTCGTTAGCCTTGCAATGGAAGATTTTAACATGATATGACCGTATGAAAAAAGATGGACTCAAAATAACGTGAGTTTTCGGGGAAAAAATCAGCGATTAAAAAATCAAGGATACTGGTAATTAAAAAAAATGGTTGATTATGGTATAAAAGAGATAATTCGGGCTAGATAAAAAATTTAGGGAAAACATTCCTAAGAAAGTAAAACAAAATACTTCTTTAAGAGCGCCAGATTTGGAAAAAAGTGTTCATGATCCGCCGGAAATCACACAAGAGTCCTCTATATGTAATATTAGCACTCGGAAGAAAATTGAAACTAATGAAAAAATAATTTTTGAAAACTTTTTTGGGAGACTGAAAGGTTTATTTAAACTTAATTTAGACTTTTATAGAGGCTAAGTAGAGAATATTGAGACTTTGAATGACATAAGTATATCACTTACAAACTTTCATATATCAATGTATCAATTGCGACTAGAAGACTTGAATTTTCATGATTTAGTAATCATAAAAGAACAAGAATTGATTAGAAAAAGGCAAGATACAAAGGAGAAATACACAAAAATTAGAAAGATATCTAGAATTCTTAGAAATAATTCAAATTCATAAGATTATTTTGGCTCTTACAAAAAAAATTTTTTTACGAAAAACAGTTTTGGTAAAAGTTTTGCTTCTTCAGTTCCTTATTTTAGCAGCTCGTATTTATCTGATTAAACATATTTTACTTCATAGCTCTTTTTTATTATTTATTCTAGTTACACATTTATCAAAAAAATAAATTTTGAATAAAAATACAAATGAACCATATATAACAGCCAATAAAAATCTTATAATATACCATACGATTATGAGGGCCTCATTTTCTTTCATATAAAAGCTTGAATGATAAAGATATTTTTACAACTCTCTTTCTTCATTAAATTTTTTTTAAAAAAAATGTAGATTGGCTCGATAATTTTTCCCTGAACGAATCAAATTAAATATAAGGTAAAAACATAAAAAAGCTATTCCATTGGATATATTAGTACATAAAACTTAGTTTAAATTAAAAAATATAGGGTTGATCTATTACCAATCACCCAATAACATCTATTGTTGTGATGGAGCTTCTAATTTCTGTTTTTAGACTTAATTTTTAAAAAAATTCTCATTATGTTTATTTTCAAAAAAAAAAAATTTAACATTTTATTTAGATGCTTATGGGGATTTTTTTATAATTATAGTAAAAAAGAGCCAAAAATATTTTAATAGAATGACTTAATATAGTTGTGAATCGGTTCAAACTGTTGGACTAATAAGTAAAATTGGTAAGGGTTTATATATATATCAGTCAATCTTTTATTTAAACTTGCTCCTTTAAGAGTTATGCTAAAGGTTTCTCAAATTAATTATATAATAGGACTTTACTTTTTTAATATATTAATAGATTTCTAAGAAATTAAAATTAGACTCCAAAAAAGAAAAAGGAATTGTGAATGTGAATATATGTAGGTAACGAAATAGTTTTAAACTTTCTACACTTAATTTATTGGATTAAAATAACTAAAAAATTTTATTAATGTTTTTTTATTTTTAGGAGAGATATTTTCTCAAGCCATAGCGTTTTTTAAGGATCTTTCTGTATTTATTAAAAGAAAGTGATATTTTCTGACCACCTGAATATATATTGGGAATAAATTTTAAATGCCACATATGAATGTTTTATTTGAAATGCAGTTTCGGTTATTTGTAATTACACATTATACTGTTTCAAAAACTGCCTTATCAAAAACTTATGGTCAATAAGTTAACTTTATATCAATATTTTTTTGTAAAAAACAAAATATTAGCTCAATTTAAACTCAATTTCTTCATCTTCAATGATTTTATTAATATAAAAATGACGGGAATTTTTCTTATATGAAATATGAAAAATCCCCTAAATACCCTGCACACTAAATAAAAATAGTTGATTCGACTACTTACTTTAATTAAAATGCTTTTGAATTTACTGTTAAAAATAAAAACCATCAAATTAAATCTCATCTCTGTATGATACTTTTTCTTCTATCATTTTTCGTGAAAAACGTTTGAAAAAAGAATGCGAATAGGCTTTTTATCTTTTTTTGAAGGATTTGAAATTCAAATTGATATTTTATTATGAAAATTTCTGAGACTTTAACAGCTTGAATTTGCTTTAAGTGTATTTTTGAAATATCCTTTTTGATAAAATTTTATAAAATACTGTGGAAAAATTTTAGAAAGTGATTTTTTCCATGGTTGGAGATATTTATTGCTTAATTTGAAAATCTGGAAATGGTTTTTAATACATTTTATTTGCTTCTGCCAATTATATAAAAAAATATTTCATTAATTTTCTAAAAAAATACAGTTGGGAAATATTTTAGGTATTAGAAATATAATTTTATCTTATTACTGGCTTTATTATCATTTAAACTATCCGATGATTCCTATTATTTTTCAAATCAAGTTATATGCATTATAAATGCTTATTTTAATACCTTATATTATAAAAGAATGTGTATTTCATTAATAAAATTTTATTAGTTAAGACATAGAAAAATAATATTACATCATTTCAATAAAAAAATGAGTCAATAGTTTTTTAATTCATATGCGAGAAAAAAAAACCCAACTTTTATTTTATAATTAGAAAAATTTCGACTGATTTTTCAATAGGACTTTTTTTACAAATCTTAATTATCGAATAAATACACAGTAAGTTTTTTAAAAATGACTTAAATCATAACATCTGGTTTTATTCGATAAAATCTCTATTGCTATTTAACCCCACTATAAATAAATTTTCACCATTTTTCAATTCGCACGATTTTTAATTTTTAATTTTTTTTTTAATATTTGGAGTATTCAAACAATTTATTTCTACATCTGATTGGTAATTTTTTACTTTTATTTCTTGTGATAGTTTTGGAGCAAGGAAAATTGAGTGGAGTGAAATAATCATCGTTTTCTTCATCATAACTTCCCACCGACTAATTTTCAATTTCGGTATCTATGATTATCTCTGGTTCTTTTTCGGATTCTCTTTCTAGTATCTCTTTTTCTTGTAGTTTGATATTGCTTTTTTTTCAGTAGGCTTAACCGGGTCTCTTACCGACTTGTCCCGTTTCCCGAAAATTTATATCTGTTATTATTATAATAATAATAATATCGTCTATTATATTTATTACCATAGCTCTGGTTGTTGATTTCTTGAGGGCCTTCTATTATTGAAACTATTTTGGTTGAACGAGTAAACAAATTTTTTATTGTATTGTATTGGTAATTTATTGAAATCTCATCCTCTGTGCTCTGGTAATTCACGATTCCAAAAAACCATATTTATACTTAAATAGGTCCTCACAATTCTCATAGCGAATTTATATGGACCTCTATACTATTTATGCCGTATAAAAAATATCAGAAGCGTAGCTATCGTTTAATACTTTAAAATTCAAGCTATATTCATAACCACTTCTGTAATTATTATTATTTTATTCAGGTCTATGCCCATGGCTTCGTTTTTTTCTATTTAATTTTGTATATGATTTAAAGCTATTTTAATATCCAAAGCTGTAATACTTCTGCTTATTATACATCATTTCCAATCCAAATTCAAAAAAAAGTACACATTATTTCAAAAAAAGTATAAATGATTTGGGAAAAAGTAAAATCAATTGTAATTAAAGTAAAAACAATTTGATAAAAAGTGATATAAATTTTAAAAAAAGTAAATTTGATTTGGGAAAGTAAAATAATATCATGTAAAAGACCGATTTTAAGTGCCAACATTCATATCTCTGAGCTAAATTGCATTATAAAAGAATTATTGCGAATGAACTATAAAATTTCAACACATTTTAGGTGAAGCGACGATATGTGATTAGCTTATTGTCTTTTCGATTATCCTAGTCGCTCACTCAATTTGGAAACACTCCATTTTTGGATCTTCATTGCTTAAAACACTGAATTTGTTAAAAAAATTCTTTTTGATTTCGGATTTTATAACGCTCAAAGCGTTTTTTATTGGATTAAGCATAGGTTAATATTGGCTTAGATATAAAACTTGAACACCTGAATATCTAGATAAGAAATCAGGTATCCTATTATGACAGCGGGGCATTATCCGAAATAATTGCAATTTTGGATAACGAAATCCTAAACTTTATATCTTCGTCAATCAGTCCAGATATCCACTCGTTACAATCTTCGTATTTGTAATTTTTTTCTTTTTTTTTTGAAATTTAGAATCCCAAGTTGGGAGACTCCACTGATCGTGTGAACTTTAGGACCTCTGTTTTTTGGTGCTTTGAAGATAACCTTTTTTCCCTTTTTAGATCTTCCTCTGGATCTTAGAATAAAAAGATTTAAATTACTCTCGTCTATATAGATGAAAAAAATTCGTAAGCTAGCCAAATTCAGATAATTTTTTAATTAATCCTTTCTTTTTTGCTTTTCATTAAATTAATTCATCTGTGTAGGATCAATATAGGTTCCTTTTACTAAATGCTTTGAAATTTAAATGACTAATAGTAGTTTTCTGCAATAATAGCAAATCATTATGCAAAAAAAGAAAATCCGAATTTTTTTTAAAAAGTATATAGTGGATTTTCCTTTTTTTTATCAAAAAATCGGAGAGAATATCAGAATTTTTTTTTCAAGATAAACATACCCCCCCCCCTATTTTTAGGAATAGAATTCATAGATATCACCCAACTATATGCAGTTTATTTAGGGATTTTGTGGGAATTTATTGACCGAGAAAAATCCTCACCAATTTCCGCTGAATATATAATCGCACAGCGTACACTTTGTGAGTGTGTTTTATACTTCCTCCGTATTGATATATTGTTATTTATTTTGGATAAAATCCATACTTTTTCTTATAAAATGATTTGATTGATGAGTATTAATCATCAAAAAATTTAACCTGCTTATTTATAAATCTTTTTCTTTTTAGAAACCAATGATTTTTTTTCATAAAATTTAATTTTTGTATAATTATGTGATTTTTTGAGAAATAATTTATATGAATTGATCAATATTCGGATTAATAATGAATTTTTAGTGATTAAATTCAATATACTGCTGTCACTATTAAACGGATATTAAACCTTACTTAGTATGAAACTTATTTAAATATCAATAGTTGAAACGAGATATGTTTTTCGAGGCAATATACAATTGCTTAATTATGAAACATTTAGAAATTGTAGTTATAATCATTATTAATACATCCTCGATTTTTCTAATTTGAAACCTGAAATTATGTAAAATTTTAAATTTTAATTTTTTTACTTTTTAATGAAAATTAATTGTGTCTTAAAATAATATTATTTTACTTTCCCAAATCAAATTTACTTTTTTGGATTCAAATATAATTTTTTTAAATAGATATTAATTTTTACCAAATCATTTTTACTTTTCCCCAAATCATAATTACCCTTTTTACAATAATGTGTATTTTTTTTTAATTTGATTTGGAAATGGTGTATTTATTGCCTCGATAAAATTTTCAGGGTTTTTTAGGTTTAGAATATCGAAGAAAATTTTATCTAACCCATGTTTAAATAAATAGAATATTTCAGGATTGCTTATGCCTTTAAAATCACCCATCATGCTAGTTTCATTGGATAAAAAATCCGCTAAGGAGTTTTTTTGAGATAATAATTCCAAAATTCTCCGCAGAGCTTGATATTAGCTTGTGTCAATGAAGTATGGTGTTATTTTTTCATAAAATAATTTTGTGTTGAGCAATTTTTCATCAGGAATGTTTAAAAAATATGCTTCTAATGTAGTTTCTGCTTTATTGCAGAGTTGAAACTTTAAATTCTCGACTATACGTACCCCATACTTTATTGAAAATGCTTTGAATAAGTTCATAAATTTTGAGTATCATTATTTTAAAGAAAATTAGCTTCCAATGTACTATATTCTGGTAATGCCAATATTTGTACTGGTGACGCATTTTGTTTTCAGAAAGCTGCAAAAATATTGTCTTGAATAACAGAATTCAAGCCCTGGTTATTTTCCATTTTTTTACGTTAAATTTTACACAGAGAAATCTTAACTAAGTATTATATTCTTGTTTTTTTGTTTTCATTTTTTGAGGTAGGGTATGATGGTAGTGCTAACATGTGACTTTTGACTATTACAAATTTTATTTAAAATACTATTTTTGGAATAGTTTCAAATTTAATAATTTCAAAAGGTTTATTTGTTTATTTTTTTATCTAAAAGATTAAGATATGAAAGGAAAAAAATTTAAAACATAATATAGAAACCCCCCCCTCCCCCCAGTGTAGAAAAGACTTTTAGTTATAATGCGTAAAAGTTATATAAAATAAAATATGTGATTTTATGTAATAATAGAATTAATATAAAGTGTTTAGAAAACGAGTTTCTTTTTTTTGAAATACATTATATAGCTATTTTTTTATTATATAATTTATTACTAAGCTTGACTTTTTTAGCACAATGGGGTCATAACATATTTCTATTCTTAATTATGACAAAATCAATCATACTGGACAAAATTAATAATTATTATCTTGTAATTAAAGAATTAATATAGTAATAAAAGCACTTTACTTACCTCTTCTATCAATAATAAGTCTATATTTGGTTTTTTAATCGTCTCTAAATGAGCCACAAGATCATTTATTCCTTTAGGGACTATTTTACAAAAGATTTAATTCACTTTTTTTGAAATTTTTCATAAGACTAACATTATTTGTAATATATTGATAAATATTGAATTTAATACAATCGAGGTGACTAAATTATGAAAATAAGAGGGAGTATGGTTTGGCGATTAATCTGTTTTAAGTATCAGAAAATTAAAGATTAAATTCAACAAAATTTATTTGATTGAGCTATTAAGCTTTTCTGAAAAAAACTGTTTTTATTGGATAATAATCCGAGCAATATTACACCAAATTATCCTAAATGGGATATTTTTAGAATTTCATTCTTCTTTTAGGATGGAGTTTTTTCAGCTCTAAAATTAGCCAAATAGCTATATGGAAGATTCTTTCACATACCAGAAGTTATACTAGTAGGAGCTGAAAATTATCTTTTGTATGTAAAGTAGAATTATTAATAAAATGATTACTATTCGCTTAAGAATTATTTATAAATTATGCAAAATATTTGATTGTGGCTAATTAAGAAAAATTATTTTTAATTAATAATACTATTGGTTTAATTTTTAAGATAAAAACGACTGATAAAAAACGAATCTCACTAAGTTCTATGTAAAAGATACCGAATATTTGGCAGAGTTTCACTAATTTTTTTTTTGTAAATTCGCTTATTATTTATTAATATTAGTTCTTTAAGCCCTGAAATAAAATAATAATAACTACAGAATCAGTTTAATTAGCTAAATAGAATGATAAAAAAAACGATTCCGACTATTGAAAGTGAAGAGCTGTTTAATCTAAAGAAATGCTCTTTGTGATGAATATGTCTTCAAATGAAATCCTAATTATTCTCAGTTAAAATAACTTGATTATTTAATATATTAATTTATAAATTAGAGAAATAGGAGAGTTATATTAGCTATTAAAATCTTATTTATCTTGGTTTATTTGTCATTTTTTACTACGTTTAAGAACTTTCAGGCATGAGGATATTTTGAATTTTTTGAGTTTTATAGTTCAGTTTTGATATCTTTATAATTTTCGAGAAAATAAAAATTCCACTGTTATTGAAAATTTAATTATATTATGATGTTTTTGGGAATACATTAATACACAATTTTCATATAAATTTTATTAATTGTGAAGATATAGGGGTATTACAACATTTTTTGGGGAGTGATACCTCTCCTTCACATCAAAATCTAAAAATTAAGAATAATTCGTTGCTTTCAACTTCGAGTAATACGGTAATAAATTTTGTGTAAATATCACAGAAATTGGGTCTAATTAAGTTTAGATAATAATAATAATAATAATAATTGGAAATTTTGAGATGATTTTTTTTCATAGTCTATTTTTGGTGGTAGGAAGTTGGAAATGATGGAATATAATGAGTTCGAATCAAAGATTTATCTTATAAAACCTCATAATCTTCAATATAATCTTTATATTAACTTTTATTTTAATTAAACTCATTTTACACAGTTAGGAAAATTGGAATAAACTGAAATATATAGTCCCAGGGTAAAAATATATAGGAATATAATGTTTTATAAATTTTAAAACCCGAAGTCTTGCACTTAAATTATTATTCGTATATATACAATAATTTTTTGATTAAATATAGAAAATATTTATGTTTGCGTTTGCGTTTGCGTTAATACTGTCTTTGAAGTAAATAAAATCAAAAATTTATGGAAAATTTATTGCCCTAATGTGCAATTATAAATTATAGAGCACCGTAAATAAAATCACGTACATGATAGTGATTTATAATGCAATTATTTTAATATATTTTATAAATTTAGGCTAAAATTTTACTCTTTTTACAAGATAAATTAGTGTTAGCGCTTTTTAATTTCGACCAGTTTCTTCAAAAATCAATGGAATCCTCATATACGACTTTAAATTTTATTTTAATATCACTAAAAAGGCTCTATTTTTATTTTTATTGATCTTCTAAATTTAAAAAATAATTTTCCATAACACATCTGAAAAATAAAATTTCGATTATAATGGTATTTTAATTTTCGGTATACATGTTTTTATTAAGAGTCTAATTAAATTTGATTATGCCAATAAGTTTTAGTGCTAATATTGACCTATAAGAGTTGTAGGAAAAAATCTTCTGGCTTTCCAAAGAATTTAACACATTTTTAAACATGCTGCGAGTAAATCAAACACCTATAACCATAATTAAAAATTCTCAGACATATATATCCTCAAATTTTGATAAAATTTTGTATTTTATTTTTGGATAAATGATAATATACCTAAATTCTGAATACTTTTTTTTTTGAAAATCTGTGATTTATAAGTATATTATGTATTTCTGGCATTTTCCTGAATTTTTTTTAATTACCAAGCTTTAATTATGAATTCTGCATTTAAAAATGCAAAAATAGCGTAAATTTGGTTTCTCGATTATTTAACCCTTTCAGAAATGTAAAAAAAAGGATTTCATTTTTAATAAAATTTTAACTCTATATCGATTTTTCCTATACATTATTGGATCAAATTGAAATTCAATCCAATTAAATTGGTAGTTTTTATGGATAGATGGTTGATGAATTTGGCCCAGAAATGGTAATATGAGTTAAATTTATTTTTTATTTTGTTTTAATTTAGAGGAATGAATATCAAAATTTATAAACAGCAACTCTTATCCAAAATATCTAAACTCTCATTAATTGGGTGCGTACCCAAAAAATGTTATTGTTTTTTTAAAAAAATTTTATCGAAGATAAAAACACTAAAAACTTCAATATATGAGCCCAGTTAAAAAATTAATTCAGTTGAATGTTTTAAAAAAAATATTTTACAAAAAAAAATGAACACAACTATCAAATCATTTTTATTGATAATAAACGAAAAATAAAATTCACTGATGACTATCTTTGGGGGCTTATGTATTCTGTATTTCCAAAAAATATATACAAAATTTCACACTGTTTTATAATATTGTTTGTCGGTAGTAGTGGAGAATGATAGCAGAAATTATGAGGACAGGAATACATTTGAGGCAATCTAAAAACAGGATGAGCCGAGCGGATTAAAAAAACCAGGAAAATTTCCTTAATATAATACTAACGTTCAAAGACCAGGAGAATCTCAGCATCTAACATATTTATGTAGGAAAACCAGAATGATTGATTTCACTTTTGTTTAGGAGCCTAATTTTATTGGCCCTGTTAGAAATAAGTCCTAAATAGGATTATGATCGTTTCAAAGAACTTTATTTCGATACCAAAAAGCTTAATTATTGACTTCATGTAACTTCAGTCATCTTCCTACTTGAAGAGATTTCATAATGGTCCTTTTGAGCGGTAAATTTAACTCCTTCACATGGTTTTCGGCTGGTAGACCTGTAGAGGAGCTTATTTTAGGCAAGAAAATGTTATTTTATATACGTATTTTTATGTTTTTGATATTTTTTTGATATAGATTTTAATGAAGTTATCTTGAAATTAAACTCTGTTCTACAAAAAAGACATTGGTGGTTATGAAATGCTATTAATTAAAATTAAGACTACTTATTTAAATCAACAGAAAAGAAAATTGAAATGCAGGAAAATACCAAAAATTCTGAATTTTGTTTATAAAATCATACTACCAATTAAAACCGAATGAATATATCTATGATAGTTTTGTTTTATTAGCTAGCCCTTATTTTTAGATTTATAATTTTTATTTGATTATTAAATATATCTATTATAATACCATATGGGCAAATATTTTTGGTTGATTTAATTTACAAGTCAATTATTAGTAATTCAAATTTCAAAAATCTAGATATAACCCACCACACCCCCCCCTCCTTTTTTTACAGAAACTCTACAAGTTCTGTTTAAAATCCCATATGAACTAAAAGCCATAAAAATCGTCTAAAAATTATCTCTAAAAATTTTGGACGTAACTATAAAGGATTAATATTATAAAAAATGATAAATTTTTTCACCTTATATTTTACGCATGAAGCTGGTTTATAATCTTCAATAACTTTGTACTTTTTTGATCCACTATTTCATAAATTTTTATCTAATGGTTTATTAACATCAGACTATCATAATTTATAGATTCTTACAAGATTAATCAATAAGATATTGGAAGTTCTGTAGAATAAATATTCGGAAATTTAGACATTTTATTTGGTCACAGTACTTACTGTAATGGAGAAGATGGATTTTAGCTAAAACCTAGACTATTTATCAATAATATTTTAGTAAATATAAGATACCAGTACTAAACCTGTTTATTAAAAAAGTTCAATTATAGCTCATAAAGTGGAAACGCAATGCTTTTA
>LSSL01001197.1:0-13227 GCA_001953115.1 Smittium mucronatum
GATATTATCATTATTAATATATCCCCAATTTTTGTAATTTAAAAGTTAAAATTATGTTGAAAATTTTACTTACATACTTTTTAATGGGTATTTATTGTGTCTTAAAATAATCTTACTTTAATTTCCCAAATCAAATTTACTTTTTTGGATTCAAACTTCTTTTTTTTTAAATTGATATTACTTTTTATTAGAACATTTTTACTTTTTACCGAATCATTTTTAGTTTTATTACAATAATGTGTAATTTTTTTGAATTTAATTTTAAATGGTGTATTCGAATTAACTGATCGAAAAAACAATTTGATCATTTTATAAATTCAATTTTTTGCTGCCTTAATTAATTACCCTCTAAAAATTTATTTCACAACAATATGTGCCTTATGAGAATTTTTTAAAGATTAAAAAAATTTTACATATTTTTTTTTGTATCACGGAAATTTATTGTAGGATAACGTCATTAAAATATAACAAAAAAAATATCAAAAATAGAAAAAAACGTATAAAAAAGATTGTTATAATAACTAAAATAATTCTTTTTGCGGGGGAAAAATTTCTTACCTACGGGAAATGGTGTTTGAAAATTAAATTAAATTTTTTTGATTCTGAATTTTTTATTTTTTCCAGGCCTGATTTTGCTCTCAAATATTTCTCTATTTTTAATATTTTAAATTCATTAAATTCTAAAGTATTTTTTTTATTTCACTAGGGTTTATTCCTGAAAACTTTGTCTTTTTTTTTTGATTTTTTAAATGTAAAAAGTTTTATTTCCAACTTCATTTTAATAAAGAAAATGGTTTTTTTTCTTTATTAGATTTTATTTTAGGTAAGATAAAAAAAATATCTCATATGCCTTATGGATTTTTTGGATTTACTTTTTTTTTAAAAACCAAATAAAAAAGTATAAAATGCTAATAATTTTTTAAGAAAAACGACGGAAAAATTCGGAAAAATCTTCTACCCAACTCCACTCAGCTGCTCTAGCAGCTCGGTACCCATTGGGTACTGTTTCAAGTTTTATTATTGGCGTGATGTAAATTTTATTGCTCGGTATTGCAAATGAGAAATCGAAATTCCTTTTAGTTTCTAAACGTTTGAAGACATGGTTTTACAACCCCTATCCCCCGTGTATTCATTGGTGGATGGTTTTTTATTTCTGGTGTCTGCAACTGATTCTATATGATTTTCAGTTATAAGGCCAGAGTTTTTTTTTAGAACTTCTACGGCTACAATTTGCTTTTTATTTTATTTTATTTTGAGTAGGTTTCTGAATCCTGTAGTCCAAATCTTATAGTTCAGATTATTTTCCCCATTGAATCAATCTTCTGTATAGTATGCAATCTTATTTTTTGATAAATTTGGACCAGAGGCTCAAAATATTAATTTAAGACAACTTTTAGTTTAGGGGCGATTTTTATTTTACTGTCTATTTTTTGTTTTTTACGATCTGACTGGAAAATTTCTTTTTATTTTTACACCTCAGGCAGAATTCGATTTTTCTTAAAGAAAAAATTTCACATTTTTTCACATTTTATATTCCTATTTTTCATCTGTTTTAATAGAGTTAGTTGCATTAATTGGTATTTCGGGATGCTATAATCGGCTTAGATAATTTTTTTTCAGACTTCTTTGTTTTTTGTTGAAGTTTTGTATGTGATTATTATATCAGAGCCATCTTTTCTCTTCATCTTTCCGGGCTTAATTTAAGATTTTCTTATTGCCTACCTCTTTGCAGTCTGATTTTGAATGACCTTTTAACTCTTGGAAATTTTAAAAGAGATAAATAATATGCCAAAAATATTTATTTTTCCTTTTTTTTAAAGTGAGAACGAGGGAAGGGTGGAACCAACAATTTTTTCTTCTTACGTTAGGGAAGAGTTGATATCATTAATTTTACATGCACTGAAATTCTTTATTTTTCCTTATAGTCCTTATTGATATTTTACTGGATCAACAAGCGTGAGGATGTCAACTTTCCTATAGTTAAGTATGTTGATTATGGTCGCATCATCTTCGTGTCAAACATTTTTCTAAAATTCTACCATTTTTCCATTTTTTCATTTTAAAATATGTGATTATTCGGAATATTCTAATCACCCTTATATGAATGAAAAATGAGGTATGTAGCTCTACCATTAAATTATTCCTGCATATTGAAATTTATTTCATGAATTATACACGAAATATTTTTAATAACTGATGTAGTCATAAATCATCAAAAAATTGCGTGCAGTTCATCCCGGTTTTATTTTAAGACTTCATATATCACATTTTTTTAATATTCTATTGATATTCCTCCTGGAAAAAATATCTTACTGATACTCTATCGTTTTTTGTGTAATTGGGTTTGATATACTTGTAGTTTATCAAAAAAATTATTCTTTTATCCGATATTACTATACGCATTAGAGTCTTATGATTTAGTTGGGGCTTTAGATGGAATATGATTTTTCTTTTTTTGTTTTCAGCTGGTTTAATGGTGTTCAGGGAGCATTTAATTTGGTGCAGATAGTCGATTTTAGTGTTTCTGGGCATTTTTTTAGGGGTTTCGTACCTTTATGGAGGTTTTTTGTGGCTTAAAGATGATATTTTCAAACTTAAAATCGATTGGGTAGAGTGTTTAGATTAATAGAATTTAGCTTTGATTTAACTCGAAAGAACCTGATGTAAAAATTTGAGTCTCAGGATCACACACCTTTCAAAATTAAAACTTTTAGTTTAATTATCTTAAAGTTTGTGTATTTTTCTAGGTTTTGGTAACCTATAATTTTGTATAGTAACTAATAACGCGCTAGTAGTATAGCGGTAGAATAGTTGCTTCCCATGCAATTGGCAAGGGTTCGACACCCGGCTGGCGCACATTTTTAACTTAAACCAATACCCTCGAGGTATAAAGCTGTTATAGCGAACGAAGATAATTGGGAGAAAATTTTATAAATTAATTTTTAGAGCTTTTTATTAACTTTAAAATAAATTTCCCGTAAAAAAAAAAAAGATAAGCTCTATAAGATGACCTCTTAAGCGTTTTTATTCCTTTACAAAAAGTCGTATTGATAGTGATCGTGGTTTAAGTAAGTGTACAGTTTTAAAAGGGTTTATGGATTCAAAGATTTGCCCAAATTAGTTTTATTGTCTTTCTATAAATGGATGGAATCACTCGATTTGAGCTTGATTTTTTTAATTCAAAAAAAAAAGTGAAGTGTCGTTTTATGCTATTTAGCATCCTTGGTTTGTTAAATTTGCAAGAAGTGTTTGATTTTAAGCTTTAAAGTTTTTTTTGGTTATTCTTATAGTTTCAGGCTATTAAATTTTCTAAAATATACTGCATCACTACTGTGGAAATACTAAATAAAAATGTGGTTTATAATTTAAACAATGGATTGCAGCTGGTATTTTTTTTCTGCTTCTTTTTTCCAAAAAACTCAGTAATACATGAACATCAATATTAACCCGAAATAAGAACATTAATCAAAACAATATAATTTTTTTTCAACTAGACTCTTTAATATGGTTATCATTATATCGTGATTAAGCCATAAAAAATTAACATAGAGGAAAGTAAACAGAAAATAATATACAAAATCCTCCACACACACACACACCCTTCCCATCCAAAAAAATAAGCATTAAAATATAAATGTGTACAATTTTTAGTTTGGCATCGAGTTTTTATCGGATTATTAAGAAAAAAGGAAAAAGATGTCTAAATTTATGTGATTACAACCCGTTATATAGTGTATAAAAACGACTATCCTTATTCTTTAAAAGTTCAGATGGTGACCCTGATTCGACCACTTTCCCATCATCAAAATATAATATTTTGTCGCAGTTAACCACAGTTTCGAGGCGGTGTGCAATTGTGATCACTGTACAGTCTGAAAATTCCTTGTCGATAGTGCTCAATATTATAGCTTCAGTAGCCAAGTCTACGGACGCAGTAGCCTCATCCAGGATTAAAACTTTACTCCTTTTTAAAATCACTCTGGCCAAACAAACAAGCTGTTTTTGACCTGCACTGAAATTGGCCCCATCGTTCAGAACCATCATTTCTAATGATTTGCTGCCAACAACTTCCTTTAAATTCACCAATTCTATAGCCCTCCACAGCTCATCATCTGAATATACATCGTTGGGATCAAGGTTGTACCTCAAAGTTCCAGACACTAAAATCGATTCTTGAGGGATAATGGATATGTTTTTTCTCAAATTCAGCAACTCAATACTTCTTGTATTTACTTCATCAATAAATATCTTCCCTTCTTCTGGCTCGATCAATCTAAAAAGCGATGATGCTAGAGTGCTTTTTCCTGAACCGGTTCGCCCGACAACACCTATTTTTTCTCCCCCTTTTATTTGAAGAGATACTCCTTTCAGAGCTGGCTCTGTGTTTTTGAAATATCTAACCACCAAATTATCCACATTCAAATTGCCAATCTCTGGCCAATCCTCACCAAGTTTGAAGTTTTCAGCCTTAGACTCTAAAAGTTCAGGAGTATCTTCAAATTCGCTAGGCAGATTTATGTACTCGTAAACCCGCTCTACTGATATTAGATTAGTTTCAATGCTACAATAGGTTCCAACAGATCTGGAAAGCGCATTTGTGAATTGTAAAGAATAAACTATTGATAATGCTGCGAGAGATGCATCAATAGTTCCAAATAACTGGATGTAAATTACTCCTAAAAGTGTTGACATCAAAACTATCACTGATCCTAGTCCCTCAATTCGCAAAGATTCCCATTGACTTAGTGAATCGTACGTTAGACTAGCAGATAAATACTTATTGAGCTTATCTTGATTCTCTGCCTCAAATCTATCTTGTTGTTTAAATGATCTAATCGTGCTTATTCCTACAACCGATTCGGTAAAATGCGAATATATCGGTGATAGTAAGATGGAGCTAATTCGCTTGAGTTGTCTTGAAGTCTGAAGGTAATATTCTTGGACCATCAAATATGCGATAATGAGTGGAACGGCAAGAATAATAAACACTGGAAATGACAAACATATCACTAAAATAGAGGACACCGCACTCATTATAGCGGTTGACCAACTTAAAAAGTTTCGTGGCAACATTTGATCGATTATACTTTGATCTGAGCTAAATCTGTTGATGATACGGCCAATAGGAGTTGTATAAAAAAATGACATTGGAGAGTTTATTATTCCAGATAGCATCATAGAGTGTGTCTTCTTGGCTGAATTAATAGCACACACTGCTCTTATCGTAAAAGATAGTAAAGAGGTACTTAGTGCACCCAAGAACCCGAAAAACGCATAAATTGCCAAAAAAACTGCTGGTGAAATCTTCTTGTGGGGTAAATCGTCGTCATTGCTATCAGCCCAGTATTTCAGAGTAAAATTGGAGAGAATCCCATTAGCCGAAGCCATAAGTAATAAGAAGGTTGCTAGCGCCACATTTTTAAACCCGCAGGATTTTAAAAATAAAATATATGTGGACCTGCTAACTCTACTTGTCTGAGACTCTTCGACAGTTAACAACTTAGACCTCTTTGACGAAGTTGGGGCTTGCAAATTTTTTTCTATTAATACTTTTTTGGAACTTTTCTGTTCATTAGTTTCCATGCCAAAACATTCACTAGTATTCGAAGAAAATATATCACCAGAGTTCAGGAAATTCATTTCCCTCAAAATAGAGTCGATTTGTATAGAGTGTTTGCCGTTAGCTGCTATTTTCCCATTTTTCATAATAAGGATTCGATCGAAATCTGAAATATATTGCATTGAATGAGTAACTACTATCCTAGTAGATCCTTTCATAATACCATTTGGTCCTATTACTTTTTGGAAAATTCTTTTCCCAACTGTAACATCAAGAGCGCTTAAAGTGTCGTCAAGCAAAATGATGTCTGGCCTTGAGTATACTGCGCGGGCTAGTGAGACTCTAGCCTTTTGACCCCCTGAGAGTGTAACTCCCCTCTCGCCTATTTCAGTAAAATCACCTGCAGGCATAAATGATATGTCAAGCTGAAGCTCACATGCCTCAACAACTAAATCATAAAAATCTTTGTCAAATGCATTTCCAAAAACGATATTTTCTCTCAATGTAGCATTCATTATCCAGGGAGTTTGAGGAGAATAAGCGATCGAACCATTAATAATAGCTTTTCCTGATTCTTTGTTCATTTCTCCAACTATAGCACTAATAAAGGAGGATTTCCCTGACCCTATGGACCCAACGATCCCTACACATTCATTTTTTCCTAGCCTTATATTTACATCAAGTTTAAACTCTGTTTCATTGTCCCAAAAAAATTTGGCGTGTTCCATTATAATTGAATATTCTTGATTGGGATTGTGAGCTAAGCTACTATTAAAGTCGGATGATTGCTTGTATGTTGCGTTTTCCAAGAGACCTGTTGCTTCAGTAGAAATTTGACTCGAAGAGTTATTATTTGATGGATCGGGATTCACATTGCGATTTTCGTATATCACCGCATCCTTATCAAACTCCGGCTCATTAAAAAAACTTTCCAATCTTTCGACGGAATATAAAATCTCAATGACGCTGGATAAAATCATGGGAGCTCTAGTTAGTGAAAATCTCAAATTGTTCAACAGGGAAAGAGTCACAAATATGAGTTGAGTATTAAGGGGACCACGGCTTTCGTTATCAAAAAATGCATAAATGGCAAGGGTACTTAATGATACTAGGTTTGGAGTGATACTTAAAACGAAAAATACTATTGAGCCAAGATAGCCGTATTCTCTTAATGCCGGTAACTCCATATTGTTTCTAACATTAGATATTTTATCCAGCATAGGTATCTCCCAAGAAAATAGTTTTACTAATTTAATATTCGCAATTAGCTCAGCGATAAATTTAATTCTAGAGTCTTTAGACTTGATCACTTTTTTGTTTGAGTTCCTAGCTTTTCGAGACAAAGAAATATTTAGAGGGATACTGATTGCCATGACCACAAATCCCCCTACGGCTGATACCCCTATTGTTCTGTACAGTAAGTAAAGAGATAGAATGATTTGGAATGGAGTAGACCATAATAAATGGAAAATATCAAAAAGAGAAGACACCCCAGAAGCATCGGAACTCATATGATTAGTTATTTTGCCTACAGAACTTTTCAGGAAATAGTCTGATCTCAAAGATAATGTTTTAGCATAAACAGCTGGAATTAATGTGGCTTTGACAGAAATTATTGTTAGATTTGTGGAGTTTTTATAGTGCTGGTTGAGCAAAAGTATTAGTAATGATGCAGAAAACATAGAAAGAGAGATGATGTAACCAAATTTGATTGGCAAAGGGTTGGGAGTCGAATAGCTATTCAAAAATTTAATCATAAGTCCCAAGATCAAAGGTTGAATCGATGATAGAATATCTCTGAAAAATTTAAAAATGGCAGTAGATAAAACCGGTTTCCAGTGAGTAAACACTATGTTTTTAAGTAGTGATCTAGAAAAAAAATTTTAAAAAATTTAAAAAATGGATAATTTTGTTAAATTAAAGATTATTAATAGCGAGAGGCAATAAATAAATAAGAAATAGAATTTAAAAATACTTTTTCTTTATGCTGGAATCCCTCCAATATTCTAGAAATGATTGAGCTTGAGATTGGGGCTTAATATATTTTGGGGGAATAATCAAGCACTTGTCGTCCAATTTTGAGGTTTTTCCAAATTTTACAAGAGGATTCATGAAGCTAAACAAGACATAAGAAATGAAAGGTATATCAGAGTAAGAGAGTTGGGATTCAGATGAAAAATTTAGAGGAATTTGAGGGTCCCGAGATTTCATAGATACTATAATGCACGATAATAGCCCAAAGAAGTATGCAGATATCGAAGAGTAATAAAGAATAGTGTTCGAAATGTTTAAAAAATATTTAGATTTATCTAAAAAAGGACTGGTTCCAGTGATTGTAAGCAGCATTATTAGAGTTGCAGAATAAAATAAAACGGAAAAAGATGAATTCTGAGGTGTTTTTGAGAGAATAGTTATTCTGTTAAGAATGAAGATGGAACATGTAGCGGATATTGCATTGGACATCAAAAATATGGGAGGAATAGTGTCATAATTTAAAAGGGTGACAAGGTTGATTAGGGAGAGAGACAAGATGAGAATAAACGAAAATATCTATTAAAGAAAGTTGGATTATTTTCGGCTCTGAGGCGTTTTAAAATTAAAAACTGGTAGTATACCTTGTAAGAGACAATCAATAAAGAGTTTGGGAAGGATTCATTTTCATTTACATGTCGTCTGTTTTTCAATAGATTTGAGAATGAGGCCATCAACAGAACCAAGAAAGATAACGGAATCACTATTCTAAAATAGGAATAAAATGATATTTAAATTTTTTGAAAAGGACATTAGAAGGTATTGGAAAGAATTGAAGGATAATACCCAAAGCAGAAACAGGGAGTCAGAGTGTTTCCGTGAACTTCAGACCAAGGGCCCTAAAATTGGAAAAAGTTAAATATATGTATGTATGTACTAAAAATATTTATATAGCTTACCCAGCCTTCTGGATTTGGGCATTCCAGTAAATAGCTCATTTATCTGAATTGGTATGAAATAAAATTAGTTGTTCTCAGCTCGTCAATTTATACACTCAGCGCGCCAAGGATATTTTTTTTAAAAATATTATCGATGCTGTCATATTTAAATTTCAATAAAACGCATATTAAATTGATCGCAGTAATTACAATACTGATCTGTATGAAGTTTCTATTTTGGGATCTAAACATTCTCTAATAGGCTTGCTATTACGTTTTAAAACAAATAGGCAGGATAATAAAACATTCTGATACCTCAGCCTAGCTATGGGAAATTCCAAATTGGATCAAAGGAAAACTGAGATATCTTTTTTTTTTAGTCTTTAGCATTTATATTCCAGGTGCTCATCTCGCTGCGACTTGCACAATCAGAAGCTTATTTGACAATGAAAACTGCGTATCCAGCAAAAAATATTTTTTTCTCTGGTAGTTTAAAGCAGAGTAATATTTCCTTAGTATCTCACGATTATATTACAGGCTGTAACAGAGTAATGCGGTAACACAGCATGTATAATATTTTCTGCCAATAATCACTTTAATTACCTTTTTAACTCGGGGTATCGACTTGATTGAATGCCGGATAGAGAATTTCAAAATACGGATATGGATCTAATTTCTAAATATATAAATGGCCAATAGACTGACGAAAAGTGAATTTGTACTCTACATACCGATATTTTATAAGCCCCATATGGTCAATATTTCAATGAATGGTTTCTGAAGGTAGCAAAATTGCCAATAGAATATGATGGAGAAACATAATTAGAAAAATATATTTATTGGGCTTTGGAGCGATTTTTGACAAATTAATTAAATGTTCTTTTGGGCACAAACAAATATTTGAACAATGGTGAATGGGCTATTGGATTCTGTCAGTTGCAAAACTAGTTATTTTTTATACCCTTTGGCCATTTAAAAACAAAGAGGCTAAAATCTTGCACCTAAACAATTAGGCAAAACAAATCATTTTCATTTGTTAAAAAATGAACATTTTGGATTTTTACAAGAAAAAGCTTGTCTTTTTTTTTCTATATTTCATTGGCAGATAAGTGCCTTATAAAAATTTCAAAATTTGAATGGTTCGGGTACCTTTAATATGAATGGGAGATTCTCTTGTTATTAGAAACTTCCCATAAATTCTTACTACTTTCCTAATTTATAAGACTTCCAAAAAGCATAGTACAAATTTATTTGTTCAAATTTAATATTGCAAGAAACTTCCTATCGGAAAAATGCAGCAGCTTTATTAGTGTCAGTATGCTTTTATAATTATTTGGTTTGGGGATGATTAAATTTTGTTGTAGCCAATGGTTTACATATTAAAAAAAAGTCACGTCTTTTAAAGAATTCCCCAAATAATGTTGATACTTGTTAAATCTGATAAGATTTATTTTAAACCCAAAAGTACAACAATTTGAAACTAATAAGATAAAAAAATGGTTGAATCATATCTATCGATTTATCATTTTCGATCTGATCTGATAAACGAAAGAATTCAACAAATAAGACACTACTATTAAATTTCATTGAGCTCAAAGAGCGATGACGGAGTCTTTCAGCTGGCAGACTTTATCCATTATAAGTAAGTACTAGTTGTTATTCTGATAGAACTTAGTAAGGTTATTATGGTGTTCTTATTGTGTCAGGATCACTCGTCTAACGATAATTTCACCAAAAAATTTCTATTTATTTCTTAGAACAGAAACCTTCTTCTCGAATAAAAATGGTCTATTTTACTGAATATTACTGGTTTTATTTACAAATTAATTTTTGACTTTTAGTGGCAGAAAAATATATTAAATTTCCAGTAACTCGATTGTTATAGACGAGTATTCCCATCGGGCTTATTATTTCAGAAAAGATCTTTTATTAATTTTCAACAACTTTTACGCAAATCCAATATATTTTTAAAAAATATGCGAAAATTTTAGGAATCTCTTTAGCTAAATTTATTACATTTTTCTCAAAAATATGTTTGGGATAAAATTAGACGCAATTAATGGTTTTAATTTAACCCCCAAGTTAGGGTTATTTGTTATGAGATATTCCAGATCTAAAGAGACGTTTTACTAAAAAAAACCTCGGTAATACTTTTTATTTTTAATTTTAATTGTAAATAGGCAAAGTTTTATTCTTCGCCCCAGTATCATTTCATTGTAAATAGGATATGTGCTAGGTAGTATATAAATGAAAAATATCGGAATTTTGCAATAATTTATTGACTATTTGTAACAGAAAAAATAAGAAATTTTCACATTTATTTTTTTGGCTAGGAAAAATCATGCGTAAGTCTGTATGTTAATTTTAGGATATTTACTATAAATATTCGGGCTTAAAAGCTTCTACAAACTTCTTTAATGGTGCTTAAGTCCCAATAACTTGATAACAATTTTAAAAAATGTATATAATCTGTGGATTAAGAATTATTTGGAACTTATTTTGTTAAAAAAAAAATTGTATAAAGCTTATCTGTCTAGTATTTATCCGGTAAAAATAAACGGATCTATAAAAAAGCTTGAAGATTTAGCCCTCCGTATTTCAAATAGAAATACAACTGGGCTATACAAATATTTTTTCATGAGATCGAGATTGGAGAAATTTTTATCAAGGAGTGCAAAAAACAACTTTAAAGAAATAAAAGTGCTGAAAAACATCCTAAAATACGTTTAAAACTGCTTAAATTTTATAAAATAAAAAAAACTAATGACCTTTCATTAAATGTTTTATTATACAGAAGATGATGGCTCAGAAAGTTCAGATTTGGACCTTCCATAAACCGAAATTCAAAAGAAATGTAAAAAGTTAAGTTAGATCGCATTAAATTGAAAATAGATAGATATCCTGATAATCTCACAAACATTCCAAAAAATGGTGATCCTTCAGATTATTCAGAAAAAATTTAAATTGAAAATTCAAATATGGAATCTAAACTTTTATGGTTTAAAAAATATTGGATTCATATTCAGATGCCAAAATATACCCTGAAATTGTTTAAATGCGAAATTTGACCAAAAAAAAATTCATGAAAATAGACCATTAATCTAACACTAAAATAATCTTTTCTGTTATGTACAGAAAACTCCAAAAAAATATGAAAAAAAAATGTGTGCCATATTTTCGTCAAGGAAAAAAACAAAAATTTAGGACCGGAAAACCGGAAGAGTTCGAGTGATGAAAAGCAAGGATCATGAATACATTAATCATGATTTGATCAGTTATACTCAGAAAAATCAATATTAAAAGTGCTCCAATAATAATGAATAAACTCAATTTACCGCGTTAATAAGCTTTAAAAAAAATTGGGATATGTAAAGGTCTGATTTAGACTAGCATACAACTAAAACCCAAGTCCCATATATCAAATTTGAAACTAAATCGTCATTTAATGGGGTCTGATTTTTAATTTTTTATTGATGACAACTAATTGCCAAAATAATCCATTCGTTGTTCTAAATACGCTTTTAATTTTTTTAAAGCATATCTCAAAAGATTTATTTTTATATAGGTTTGTTTATTTCATTTTTAGGCCAATTCGCGTCCATAATTTCATTTATTTTGAGTGCTTGCACTCAATTTTTTGTATTAAAAAATTCTATATACAAACCTTTTAATTAATGAATAATCTGTATTTATATAAAAAGTGTACTTTCGATAAAATCAATTAGGACTAGTTTCATTTGTCAATGTACAAATTTTAACTTTTATTTTTATAGTGATTCAATGATTTCTCTATAGAATATGAAAATAATAGATTAATGTTTATTATGTTTATTATGTTTAATCTAAGAAAAAAATCATTCAGAATCTGCACTATGGCTTCTAGTAATCTATAAACTTATTTATACCCCCCCCCCCTCCCGCTTACCCCCATTTATTTATTTGTGAGCCATTAACTTGAATATTAGGCCACCAGTTCAATAAGTGGGCTTATTCCAATAATATGAATTTTCAACATATAAAAATAATTTTTTTAAAAAGAACTCACCAGTATTGATTTATGAAATTATTTGATTTTACATTAGATAAAAGGACATAAACCAAAAAAATAGAGTTGAATCGATACATATTGAAATAACGGCGTTATATTAGTAAATATTGATCTGTATCAATAAAATAATTTAATTAAAACAAACGCATTTTTATTAATATAACACGATTTTTTCAATAAAAAGGAGTTATCTATATTGAACTCCGCTTAGTTAATAATTTTGCCTTTACTTTAAATATTATTTTTTAACCAAAATAGATAAAATTATCAAAATCCATGTATACACTCAGGATAAAAATTTTGATTGTTATTTATGATCATATCTGTTTAAAACTTCCAGGAATTTTTTTTTTATAAACACTCTAATATTATGCATTAACGATTCCATCTAGTTTAATTATTACTTATTCCGTTATTATATGATATTATTTATTTTTTGATAACATTAATAAAGTGAGAATACCATTTTTTGAAACATCGACTCTAAAAATACCTGTTCAATTAAAAAGTTTTATTTTTCACAATCCAATTATGCATTTCTGTAATAATCCAGTTCTCTATATATTAAAAATTAGCCAGAAATTTTTGGATATTTATATTTATTCTTTCTATATTATGTTTCAATTTACTTCATATATACTTTTTTAGTCTAGAAGCATTTAAAGAAGGAAACAAATATGTCTAAATAGTCTGAATGGTCTAAATATTAA
>LSSL01001198.1:0-12057 GCA_001953115.1 Smittium mucronatum
GCATTAATTTATATTTACAATATAAAAAATTTCTGGAGTAAAATATTTTCGGGATAATATTTTTCAAAAGAAGGGGGCGCTATTGAATATAAACCATATTTTCGACATATTTCCAAAAGATATTTAGAACACCGAAAAACTTAAAATTTTGGTTGAAAATAGTTAATGGATATTTTATTTGCTGATATATAAATTTTTATTGATCATCCAATAGAGATTATAATTTTTTAAAAATCGCATATTTTAAATTGGATTTATTGGATATGTGTAATTTTTCTTATAAGTAGAGTTTTGTAAAACCAGTGGGTGGAATTATAATTAGGTAAATTTTTTGGAATGCGAAACCGAAAATAAAATAATTAGGTGGTCGTAAAAATTGTAGGTAGTATAATTGTACGATAGAAATAATGGAAGTTTGGTTAGTCAGATGGGAATTAAATTTTTTAGTGTGTAAATTAGGTAGTGTGATAAATGACAGAAAATTTAATTGGATGTTATTTAAAGTGGTATGTGGGCCAATTTTGTGGTAGGGTAAATGTTAAATATTTTTATTGGAAAATAGGTGAAATTGTGATTAGGTGTAAATGGCAGATGAAATGGCAGGTAGATAAAATATTAGTAGGTGAATGGTCCTGAAACCTGTATTTAGGCGTATTTATTATTAAACTTTTGTCAAAAAAAAATGAAACAAAATAAAAGAAACTCTTTCAGAAGAACTTAATTTGATTGATTTAATGCTTATATAAATAACTTTTTAATTAAGCAGAAACTTTTGTAAATTGAAGACATAATAGAAATAAAATATACACACAATATGGAAAATAAATCCACAACAATATTTTGAGAATTTCATAGAATTATTAAATGTATATAAATACTCGCATATGGACATTTATTAACCAATTACTAACTATTAATTATCAATTTCTTTACTATTAAAAACAAATAAAGATAAGAAAAAGATAAGTGTGTTGATTTAGTATCTTTCAAAGAAGACATGAGAAACAAAGTGCAATAATGCTGGTGAAAAAAAAATACTGATAAATATCCTTTACAATCGGATCATTTGTCCTTGAAATTGTTAAATCTGATCATATAAAGTACAATAAAACACCCCTCATAAATTTTAAATATATATTTAATAAACATCGACGGGACCACTTAACCGGGCATTTGGGTATAATTAACATGGAATCTTCATTAATTGATCAATCAGTAAAGGTATGTTAAAATTTAGTTGATAATGATATAATAATTGACATAAAATCACTTGATGAGAGCATATGAAATTTAGCGTAGCAGATTAAGATAATCAATCAGCTTTAAAACACAAACTCATTTGCAAATCTTAGCAGAAATATGACTCGTAAATATGCAGTACTGTTATAATTCACTAGAAGAAATAATAAAGATGTTATACTTTTTCTTAAATATAATAATCCAGAATGTCAAGTGGATTTTTCTTAATTAATGAATGACAAATATGGCACGTTCAGCAAATTAGGAAAGTATCACTTATTATAAAAACAAAAAGCGAGTTTGAGGGTCAATAAATCTTTGTATAAATTCATTATCCTTGATGTATTCACCATAATCTATTTGTTTAAATATAATTCACATACTAATTACATATTTATTTTTAGTTTGATTTTTAATTCCAAAATGTCTTCATACGTGATTATCCATGGGAATTCTGGTGTAATTAACTTTCTATAATTAAAATTCAATGTTTTTGTATAGAAAAATTTCTTGTCATTCAAAGAACAAAAATATTTAAATTTTTTATATAATATTTATTAGTTTAGATAAATTAAAAGGTGATGCAATTAAAATTACTTGAAAGATGTTTTTTAGGGGGTTTTCTAGCTGGCCGTTAGGATATAACTCTAACAACTTCTTTAGGGGATACTATCAAGGCGCATTTAATAAATCGAAAGCTCTTTATTAGCCAACAGCTCTTTCAAAATTAGCGGCGTGAAAACGCAGCGGCGTGAAAACGCATTTGTTCTTTTGTAAATTGCATATCATTTAAAGCCAATAAAGATTGTTGGTTTAATTTTGTCATTTGTCCAGTAAAAAAGCTCGAGTTTTGAAGATGAGCTTTATCCAACTTTTTTGAACTTTTCAAGTGACAAAATACACATAGGATACTCCTTTTGGGAACAAACTCTGGGATTAAAGTAATTTATCAGCTAATTTGACGTCAAATTTTGTTTGTACATAAACTTTGAGTTTTTCCCAACAACTTTAATAATTTATTAAAAAACAAGGGAATTTGTCTTTATATTATCAATTATCAATATTTATCACTTTCACAAATTTTATTCGCTAAACATATTTTGATAAAAGTAATTTTTGTATTTTCTAATTGGGGAAAAAGTAAAAAAAATCATGGCAAAATGCCTGCTCTCAAAAAGGATTTACCATAAAATTTGAGATGAAGAAATTCTACTGCTAGTATGCCAAGGGGTTTTTGACAATGCTTTTTTCCTTCAAAAAAATCTTTAGCTGAATAGAATGTAATTGATAGACTTTGTGGTTAGTAAATTTTATTGAACAGTTTTTAAAATGAAATTAATGGCTTAAAAAAGTTTTTTTTTTTACTATTCTTGGTAAGCAAAATAAAAATCTAAGCCTCCGAAGATAACAAGAATACTTTTTTTTTTTTTAAAAAAAAAAAGTCAAATATGGAAGGCTACTTTTGAAATAGGACATTTTTATAAAGTAATAATTTATAATTTATATAAAAAAGTTTTCACAGCGGATGTATAATCAATGGAATTTATCAAAAACAGTTCCATTCCCCTAAAAAAATATCCCATAATTACCAATTTTGATGGTCTTATCCACATGACAAGCCATCTTCACATTTTCAAATTTTGAAAAAAAAATGTTGAAAAAAAGGTGGCCAAATTCGCAACACTTTCTTTGGAGTGAATTCAATGGCTGATTATTATTATTTTTCTAATAATTTTTCTAAAATCCGTGTTATTAAAAAAAAAGAATTTGTCTATTATCTTTGCTGGTGCGAGGTAAAATGATTGAACCTCTTTTCACAAGTAAGTGCAAGCATTTAATCCTTTTTCAGAAATAAAATCTATTTCAAACTGCTATTTGAAGCGTTTAGTAAAATAAAAGAGCTTTTTGGTGTGTATTAATATGGTACAGCACAGTAAATAACGACCCCGAAGCAAAACGACTTTATTCAAAATAGTAAATATTATTGAACCGATTTTATTAGACGGAAGATCACCAATAAAAATCAGATAAAAAATGAAACAGGAAACGTTTGGTAAAACTTGAATTCCCATTTTGATTGTATTATTATGGTGGTCAATATATAACGTGTATATATTTAATACCTATTTGGTATTCGTTTGAACTTTAACCCTTTCAAGTGCCAAAATCCTTTCTGCCTTGGATTTGTTACAAAATTGCAAACTATTTCCAATAAACTTTCTGAATGGCACGAGGAAGCTCCTAATTGGGACTAAATCCTGTTTTTGGTTTATTTGAAGCTTATATTTGCTACACAGCTTTATAGGGTTAAATTGAAATACGTTCTTATATTGTTGACCCTAAAATAGATGATCACGGCATATACCATCTCGTCATTTTATTTGGTAGATTTATTGATTTAACAAATTTGCTAATTTTATAACTAATAAAATCTTGGGAATAAAAAAGAAAAAATTTTCTCAATGACTTGACCAATAAAATAGGTTTTTGATAAACATGTACATAAACATATCAAGATCAAACGTCGTCATTTAACTCTTTCAGGGCCGACAATACAAAAAATAGTACCCATTTTTCACTCAATGAACATTGAACTAACAATATATTTATGCTATTGGATAAATCAACAGATTGGAGTAGTTGAAATAGTTAATATACACAAATAGGATTGAGATTCAAATTTGGGTCCGGAAAGGGTTAAGGGTTAAAAGAATTTGTAGGGTACTTCAAAGAGTATCGGCGGATAACCACACCCAATTATTATGCAAGAATTGAACGTTAATTTCATAAACCATTAAATGGAAACCGATACAGCGTCATAAGTGATGAACATCAGACTTTCGATTGAGGGGATTAAATGTATGGTTGAAACAAATTGTTTTAAAAATTAATTTTGGTAAATGTAGATCGGTAATGGCTGAACAAAGAAAAAGAGCTTTTTTTCTGGCTTATTTACTAGAATCAAGTTGCTAGAAATGAGGTGTACTTTGATCGCCCGGAATTCTGGGAAAAAAAGAATTGAAAGACTCGTGCACCATGCGTTCGTCTAAAATTTGATTATTTACTGCAAGAAAAACCCCTATTGTTTATATTCGTTGTAAATCTTCTACATCTCGAAGCTTAGTAGAGGTATCCTTTCTGCTTTCATGTTTTGTAAACAATCAGACGATGTATTGTTCTGCTCGCGCGCATTGGAAACGAATCGGATTTGGTTATTCCGTTTTTTTATTCTTTACTTCAAATTTATTGGTATCATAGAAAATATGATCTTATTTTGACATGAAAATCTTTCATTCCTGAGAAAATATTGGCATGTTATCATTTCAGAAATAATGTATGCTAATCATGGACTGAAAATCTATAATTAGAAAAACCGGATGTTTTTTTACATAATTTTGTTTTCGTACAGAAAGAAATACAGTTTTTTTTTTTTTTGGAAAAGTATTATAAATGATAGAAGATTGCAAAGATTGTGGCCGAATGGGGGGGTTTTTTTTCACATAGTAAAAATCTAGCGGTTATTTGTTTTATTTTTTAGGTTCTCAATTTTCTTTGAGTTTATACTATCCAATAACACACACATTCGTCATTATATATCGCTTATTTTTACAAATAAGATTTGTTTTTTTTTGATATCTGCCAAACTAATAGAGAATTTTGTACACAAACAGCTGTACATCTGGCCAACCACTGAAATTTTGTTGACAAAAGCCTTATGCGTGCTGTAATATCCAGATGTTTTATTCCTGCACGACTTTTCTGAAATAAGAATTTTGTATTTATAAACCACAAATTTGTGATTGTTTATGTAATCAAATTACATACACTAATTATCAAGCACATACTCCTTTTTGGCCATTTCTCAAAAGAGAATTTTGCTATTGCATCTTTTTTTCTCTCTTATCAACATCCATTCATTTTAAGTATCAAGCAAACCATTTTTCACTACTTGCATTTTATTCTCAACTATTAGATTAGATACTCTTTCTTTCATTATTCTCAAAGTTACGTAAATAGGAAACTATATAACAGTATTTTTTCAATTGATTTGAAAGGTTACGTTTACTACTTTTTTCATTATGATGCTCCCACAGCTGCTTTTGCTTTCTCTTGCTTCCCTCTGTGCTGGCCACGGAATGCTCAAGTACCCCCAATCTCGAGGAAACGCTCAATGGTACGGTACATGTTCCGCTGGCGCCGGTTGCAAGGGTCCTTGCGACTCTCCTCGCTCTAATTCACCCGCCAACTCGATCTATTATACACCCGAAACCGTTCAGCGCGGACAACAAATCACCATCAAATGGGACCGTCTTAACCACCCCGGTGGTTTTGTACGTCTTGCTATGACCACCTTTGATCAAAGCGATGATTGGGAAAGCTTCAATAATAACGTGTCAAAGTACGTGTGCTACGAATCTAACTGTGGCCCTGATGCATCAGAACCCAATGCTTTTGGTACTCTCACCGGTCCTGGCGATGGTGAGTGCAGCACTTCCTTTACGATCCCTTCCGACCTCCCTGATGGTCTTATCACCCTCCAATGGGTTTGGTTTGGTGGCGGTATTTACTATGGTGAACAAGATACTAGTTTCGGTGAGTACTACGGTTGTTCCGATATGAAACTCTCTGGTGGTGTGTTTGAAAATTCCACAGCCTCCGCATACTTCTACTCTGGTCAAGCCCAATTCCAGGGTGGTGACATTATGTACCCTAACGAGGATGTCTGCAGATACTGGGGCTCAAATAAGGTCGGCGACTGCAATTTCCCAGGTCAGTACCCCTCTCCCGTCGACGGTGACTTGCTTTCCCAATCACTTGAACCCTGCTACAGAAACGTCCAACCACAAAAGGGCAAGCCAGCTGGTTATTAAATCTCAGCTTTTCTTTTTTTTTAGAGGCAATATCAATAACGTGTTTTATGTCTAATTGCTTCCATTTATTTTATTGATTAAAATTATTTCTTTTGGAAAGAAACTACATTTATCCCCCCATTGACATGATTTTAAAATTAATTAATTATTTATTTCGTTTTTTCCGAAACTATGAGGAAGATCAGTACATTTTTTGTTTGATTCTGTTTAAGAGGTTGGACCTGGACTTTGTTGTTATGAATATTTCTCCTGGCCCTATAACCTTCCTTAGCTTTGGAGCGCTGTATCCACGCCTAATTAGTATCCACAATTTCCATGCAACTACTCTTGTAAAATAATATACGTAAGCACCAATTCTCATAGCTACATCTCCACCGATTCTGGCGGTAGATAAAGACAAGTTGTATGCAATCGCACCGATTCTCTTACCAATGCTAGTTTCCTTATTAATTCCGTCAATCTTTGGCTTGGGAGATTTGACAACAGATTTGTTAGACTTGGTAGCCTTTCTGATTTCGGGTGATACCTGTTCCTCCTGTTCTTTTACGGATTTGCTCCAGCATATTACGTGGCTGCTATCGACCATATATTCCTCACCAGCTCCCAATTTAAGTTTGAATAACCCACTACCGCAACTCAAAAGAACTGATCCGCGACCACTGACTTCACTGTACCCACCACCACCATTAGCTCCCCATCCATCCTTCCCTGCCATCACCGCTTTGCTATGAACCTTTACAAGCTGAGTGTACGCGAGCAAATACCGCCTACACACATAAAAATCCCCTCTAACTCCGTCAAGCTTTAGCTCGACTACATCTCCACTATCATATGGAGAAAACACTAACTCGCCAGTATCTGACCCCGTTTCTTCAGGCAGCCACACTTTTGTGCTTGTTACATTCCCAATTCGGCCAAGAAGCAAACTCGTCACTCCATCGATAAACCCTAAAATACCCCCACTCTGGCCCATGATCGCCTTGTATTCCACATTTGGGGATTTGGATACGATTTTTCCGTTCGAAATAATAAAGTTCGTCAACGGACCTAGCTTAGCATGAACCAAAGAACCTAGTATTTTTAGTAGAAAAATGATGTTAATATTATGAAATGCACATGTTTCAGACTGAAATAAAAGGAAAATGCATTACCAAAAGATGATTCAAGTCTGGTGAAATTAGGATCCTCTATAGGCTTTACAGTTTCATCGGATACAAATGATTTTATCCCTTTTTTTTTTTTTTTAAAAAAAAATAATTAAACATTATTTTTATTGTAAAGAGATGAGTGGATAATAAAGCCGAAAAGCCAAATCTTCTAATATTAATCCCCTGCTTCGAGTATTGCAAGAATTGCTTTAAATATTTCTTCTTCTACTGGTGATAAAATTATCACTTACCGCTTATAATAATATTTTCCTTTGAATTTGAGTTTGAGTTTACTTCATTTAGAAACAAAAGAATACAAATAAGAGAAGACCAGTGTTAATGTTGAAATAATAAATTTTAACGAGTCTAAAAGGAGAAATTGTTTACAGTCGTTTTTACCTGTAGATTTAGCTGAGTCAGAAAGTGGTAGATCTTTAGGAGACAGTGTTTTCTCTGAGTTAAAAAGAGTCGAGTAAGATCCAATATTAATTCCTGATCTTATATTTTGTAGACTAGAAACCATAAAATTTCTGTTGCTGGGAATTACAGCTCGCAAGCTTCTCGTTGCTACTAAGAGTGACATCCTTTCTATAAATGATCTCCCGCGGTTTTTAAATAATAATAATAATAATAGTAACGAAAGTGTGTAATCAAAGATATTCTTGTGTTTATCGCCCTCTCAGGAAGTTGCGAAGCCCCGTATTCCAGCCCAAAGATTAGTATGGCTTAATTCGAAATATCAACAGAGTCAGTCTTCTGTTTTATATCAACGGAAAGACTGGAGTCATCTTGAAATAATTTATTCTCTCCTCGATTCAATTGAAATTAGCCAATGATTAAACTAATAATCCGGCACCCTTCTGGAGCAAATTGTGTTCTCTTTATCTCTCTCAGGGCTGATGGTAGTAAAATTACACGCCATTTTCGGTCAATAATAAGACACATTTTCATTTGTACGCTCACAATTGGTTTAACTGCGTTTACCACAGAATAGAAAGTGATAAATTTCACAAATAGGCTCTCGAATTATTTTTTGTGCCCTGAAGCGACTAATGTTTAGCACTGATAATGCCATCACGTTCCTCTGATTCTATTATCTATAGTAACTGAATCTCAGACACATATTGGCAGCAGGTTAATCCTAATCTTTATACAGCCAAAAAAAAGTAATAATCTACAAAATATTGAATACTATTGGGTATTATTCGATCCAAGTATATCAATGATACGTAAAAATCAATATACTCTCCAATTACATGAGAGGATATTCTTCTAATAATCAAGATTACATTATTTGCCCCTTTTTTTTTATTCATATAATTTTACTGTACCATTATTTCTTTATTTTTATTTACTTGTACAACAATTTCAAAAAATGACAATAAGATCTAGTTTTGTCAATGTTGCAGAAAAATTACAATACAAACTTAAATTTATCCTCGAAAACATGTTGCTATTTTGATAATCGGTTAAAATTATTCTGATAAAAAATATAATTTGAAAAAAAAACAAAATCAAATACCCGAGTAAAAAAATTATTATTACTTTACCCTCTCCATAAAAAATTGACTGAATTGATAAAGAAAATCTTCTATTAATTTTATTTGAAAATCCACAAATTCTTTGAGCCGTTTTTTAAAAATAATCGAGTGTTTTATTCTTATTTAAAAATGTTTATATTAATTTTTTATAGAAAATATTGCCGATTTAAAAATGTATAAAAGTAAAAAAATGAATCCGATTAACCGATAAGTGTTAAATAAAACTTAAGCTTTGATAACACTATCTTTTTAAAATTAATCAAACCTCATCAAATAAATTTTCTAAAAAATATATTTGCAAGAGAAAGTAAAGGTCTCTCTTCAATTTGAAGGATTTTTTCTAAATCGGACCAGTAATAACTAGTAAAAACATATTTTATTTCTAATTGAAGCCTTTAATATTATCCAAGATGAAATCAAGTAAAATGATATTTCAAGCGGATATCCAGACCCATTATAGCTGTGAAAACGCACTGAGTGGTAAGAAAATGAGGCCGTATAAACATAGTAGAAGCATTGCAAATTTTCTGAAAAAATAGCAAGTAATTTTATTGATTAAAAAATCCAATTTTTCAAATCCAGAGAGAAATTTGTGAATTGGAGTTATCCCCTAACAAACCGAGGTTCAGAGTGGTATAATTAAAAGAAAATGGTGTGGTTATTGCGGAAATAATTATTTAGAAACCAAATAATATTAAAGCGTTCTTTTAGATTGAAATTTAGGGGGCATGAGTATCAATAATAAATCAATCCAAAAGGCACCTTTGAGCTCAAATATGAATATAAAATTATAATAATATTTTCACACAATGTTGTAACTACATAGGTCTAAAAAAATAAGTATCATAGGAATGAACGGGTTCATTTGAAGTGCTTTACATTCTATTTCTTAAATAAAAAATCTTGGATGCATATAAATCTAAAGCATAAATAAATTATGCAAGATTAAAAATTAAAAATCGAATTATATCATTGGCTAAATTTCCTGTTTATATAAGTGTGTAGAGGCTATGTATTTAATATAAGAAAATCAGTGATTGGGATGGCGGATAAGATGAATTTATAAAAAAAATACACATTAAAAGAATGAAAAGTATAGGATAATGAATAATTTAAAAAATTGATCAAATTGAATGACTGAATAAAAAATAAACAGGTTTAGTTGAGTTACACATAATATTATTTCTAAATCTTGTTAATACAAAGGTTTGAAACCTACCTTCGAATATAAAAATTAAATTGCGGAAATCATTTATAAGTTAGAATTAAATCGGATTTTCGTGAGCTAATTTTATTGATAAAAAAATATGGAATCTAAAGCCAAAATATTCATGTCCATAGTTTTTTAAATCTCTGGGTGAAAATCCATGAAGTTAAATTACCTAAAAATTGGAGGAGGGGGATGGTAGCACCAAATCTGATATAAATGGATTAATAAGACAGTTTTAGAAGCAAATAGAATGGCTAAAAAAATGAAAATTAAAAAATAATTTAGATATTTGACTTATCAATTGAGAAAGAGTCATAAATTGTCTTGAAGGTGGAAAAATCGAACCCAGAGAATAAAAATGCTCTTAATCAATTAAAGCGATAATTTTTATAGGATATTAGGAAAATTATCGACTTCCACCATACTAATGAACAAATTATTCAAAAAAAGTAACTTTTATGAGTTTTATCTTAATTAATAGTGGTTTAAATCGTATTTTAGAAAAATCAAAAAATCAAAAAAATTATTGATTACTTTATTTCTCGACTTAATCCTAAAACTTTTTTCAATTAATCGGAATCAGTTTTTTTCAGATTTTATTATACATTTTATTAAATAAAAAAAACAATAAAGATAAAAGATTTAAAATAATTAAATTTTTATTATATTACTGTTACTTAATCTGGGAGTGTGATTTTAATGAATGGATTTAATTTAAAAATATATTACCTTATTTTTAAATTTAGGCTGTTTGATGGAAAAAAGGTCAATTAAAGATTTTTGTTAGGCAATTTCGAATACATACATACGTACTTTTTTTTTTGAAGTATTATTATTTAATAAAACTAGTAAAAAAAAAATTCCTAATGATTTATAAAAACAGACCGAAGCACCCTTTTAAATACACATACATTTTAAATGACGATTTCTACGCTAAAAAAGTTACCTTAATAGCTAAAATTTAAAATAAAATGAGATAATTATTCCATAATTATATTATGGGAATTGAAAATAATCAAATTCAAATCATTGAACCACTTAAAAAAAAAATAATCAAGCGCTAACTGAGGCTCTTAGAAAATTAAAAGGAGCCAAAAACAACAGAGAATAAGATTATTTCACTAAAACTGAGATTATCTATGCCACTGACAGTTAATCCTACACATATGATACTATGGGCTCTAACTCAAATAAATATGGATGGATCAAAGGGGACGATTGTGGACGTAGAGTTGTTTATCAGCCAGTTTGCTGATCAAGAATAATAAACTGTATCAATTCGAGGTTTATTTAAAAGTTATTTACTCAAAAATTGTATCAAACTGGATCCTCAGGATTAGAAAAAGATTAAAAATCTAAAGAAATCCAAAAATAAAGCTCTTTGACTTTCCAGTATTTTTATCCATAAAAAAGAGCTCTCAAAAATCTTTGCAAAAATCTCAAGTCAGACCAATTCCGAGGTTAGAATTATTGCCGAAGAAATTAACGGTAGTACCCAAGAAATTATCATAATTATCTTCAAATGTTTGCACAAAAGTCGTACTTTAATAAGTATCAATATTGCTCAAAGCTTTGTATATTATAAAGAAACAGCCGTATAATTCCTTGAAGGAGAATTTACAGAGACTCAATGTCTTTCTACTCCAAAACTCTTGAAAAGATAGAAATACCATGGCAAAATTTCAGAAAAGATAGACTGCTTAAGAATAAAATCAGTATCTGTCAGATGAAAACATACAAAGCACCCTGTTAAAGTAGCATCGCTAACTAAAATGGAAGATATTCCTACTGGCGAAACTCCAAAAACTTTGGAGATCATTGCATTCTGAGTTATAACTAAAAAAAAAATCACAGATTAATAACAGCTATAGAACATTACGCACACCTAGCTTCAATCAAAAAAAAATCCCACGAGTCTTCAAGGGAGTTAGGTAAAGGATTGGATATTAAAAAATATTTTAGTTAAAAACAAGGTCGATTGAAATCAGAAATAGAATGTATAGTAGATATAAATTCAACCAAAATATACAAACCAGTGAAAGTTTTGG
>LSSL01001199.1:2602-19964 GCA_001953115.1 Smittium mucronatum
TTTAAAATAAATTTCCCGTAACCCCCCCCCCCCGAAGCTGAAAGTCAATCTAGACTGAAATTGAAATTTCAGTCGATAAAGAATTTGGAACAGTTTTTATCAAACAATTTCAAAAGATACTGCCATCAGAAAATTTAATATCGCAAAAAATTCATGACATGTCGTATGACATCGAAGCTCAAATTGGAGATCATTTTTAAGCTTTATGCGTTCTCCGAGTTGACGAATCATCCGATATCAATGGCAAATAATAACTGATTTCTTGAATCAGAAACTTTAAAGAAAAAAAAATTAATAACCAGTTCTTTTTTTGCTCTGAACTAAAAGAAACTAAGAAAGGAAATGTTTTTTTTGGGTAATTGAAAAAAATATCAAACCAAACAACCTTCAATGGAATCAAGTTTCAGAATTCGTGCTCATGGATCACCCATGATGTTAGGAAAAATAAAGGAGTTCTTTTCTCTCGTATTAACTGTCAATTCATCATCCATGATTGCCCACAGCATGATACACAGAGAAGCTTTGATTAAGAAGTTTTCATCGGTCATTTTTTGATCAAAAACAAGTATTATAGATCGCCAATTTCATAAAAATAAACCCTCTTCGCTCACGATTTTTTTTCTTTCTGCGATTTCATGGATTCTTACTTTAATAACTTGTTTTTTTAAACATATTTTCACTGTATTTTAAAAGGAAAAGTCCTAGCACATGCGTTTCACTTGAAACTTTAAACCTTTTCACTCTTTTAAAGTAAATAAATTTAGCTACAATGTGATATTTCCAGATATTTACAATGGTTCAAAGCTTCATTTTATCTGTCGTTCACGAATAGCTGAACATTCTAAACAAAAGAATTCGAGGATCGAATGAAAAACTTACAATCAATTAAAGGGTCATTGAGATAGTTCGAAAAAAAACCATCGATTTGGGAAAATGAGTTTATTATTGAAAGGTTAGAATTGTATTCTTTGACTGAAAGATTCGAAAATAATAATAATAATAATGGTCGATGATGGTAAATTTAAACACAGAAATCTGAAAAAATCAATGCAAAAATATTTTCCATCTCATGGAGTCGAAAAATAAGATTGGTGTTGGATTTCGTATGTAAATTCAATTGATAAAATTTTTTCGACATCTATGAAAAATAATTTTGTTTATTTAAAAAAAAATGCTACAAAAAACATTTTTTGGACAAGATAATATTTCAGAATTCGCATTCAGTATCCAGAATTATGCTTGAAAGCTATGAAAATTTGTCTTCGGCTTGAAATTCCCTATTAATGCAAACTAGAATCATCAGCAACGACCGAAATCAAGTTCAAGAGATGAAAAGTATTAGTTTTTTTTTTTTTTAAAGGGAATTTATTTATAATATTAAATACTAGAATAAAACTAAAATAAAAATGCAATAAAAAGGAAAAATTAATAAGATTTCATCCCACTCCCATCTGTCGCTCTAGCGGCTCCGTACCCACTGGGCATTGGTTCAAGGTGAAAAGTATTAGTAATGGTTGAAAAATAAATTAGAGTATTACTGTCAACGATTGAACCAAGAGTTGTAAATTTTTTCTGTGAAAGCCAATTTCATGATTACAACTAAAACCATATAGGTTAATGAAATGTAGATTAATTTAAAATTCTAATTTTGAAGTTTCCCATTGTTAGTTTCAGTAGAAAAAATCACCAATTTCTGGACTCCCCTTGACAATTTTTTTTGGAAATCACTGTTTTAGAAGACTCTTATTAAATAAAATTCACAAAAACTAGTTTAAAATTTTAAATTTTGACAATAATACAAAAAAAAAGGGGATAAAAAATATAAGAAAAAGCAGTTGGGTCTTTAATTCACTTTAAATAGATTTTCGATGTTTTAATTTCTGAAAAACTGATTGTTTTAATTATGGTTAAAAAATTTAAATAAAATCTATTTTAAGAAAGCTATTAATTTAAAACCATTAACCATTAATTATTAGGCTTTCTGGTGAAAGAAAAAACTAATCCTTTTTTTTTATTAGAACTTTATTAAATAAGTATCAAAGAAAATCAAAGAAATGGTTGAATAAAAGCATTTAACACTTTTTTTATCTTTCCCTTAATCATTCCAATAAATAAAGCATTTCACCGAATTTACATTTTAACGTACAGAAATAAATAATTATAATTAAAATTCAAAAAATAATAATTTAGGAAGATAAATATCCAATTGTCTTAATTTAACAACCCCAGAAAAAGTAAAAAAAATATAGATATTTAACTTTGTAAGAATATTCGAAATACATAAATCGAAAATATATTTTATATAAAATAAACCAAAAAATTAATTTAAATATAATACCTTTTATAAATTGTATCCTAAATCATAGTGTTAATTTTTATTAACAAGTTATTCCCATTGATCCAACTGATTTATAGTATATTCTTCATTCATATTTCAGACATATTATAATAATAATTAATTTTTTTGCTAAAAAAATATTTTCAAAACATATATTTATTTAAAAAAATGCAATTTTACTGTTAATTCAATGGACTGGGTATTTTTTTATATATCACGGAATTTTATTTAAATATAACGTCATTGATGAAGTGAGTAAATAACTGTTTTTTCAAATCATTGTTGTATTTTTGTAGTAATTTTTTCATTCGAGCCCAAGAATTTAATTCCATCCATCTAATATTTGTGATTTTTATATAAAAAAAATAATATTTATAATATATTCCATAAAATCCCTTCAATAAATAAATAAAAGGTGATTAGTTTGATGTGAATTTAAATTTGAAGAAAGGTAAATATTAATTTAATTATAATTCCAGTGTGAAAAAAAATAACTTATATATTGATATTTTTTATCATAATTGGATAATTTTTTATGAATAACTATATATCCATAAAATTAATTTTGATATATATTTTTAATTTTTTGAATCTTTCATTTTCTTTAACAGCAGAAAGCAACATATTTCAAATAAAATGGAAATTATGGACACTAAAAGCATTTGATATTATAAATTAAGATTGGTTTTGGTTGTAAAAAAATGACTTTTACTGGGAATTTTTTTTCCAATTCACTTTTAAAAAAAAGAGCTTCAAATCAAGTAAAAACGAAATATAAAATCAAAATTGAGACTCATAAAGAAACAATATATATATATATATATATATTGGTTCATAAATTATAATGAAGTATCAAAGAAAATTCATTTATTAAAATGGTTTCATAAACTAAAAATATTTAACACTATCTATTTGATTTTTATCTTTAAATGAACTTGTAGTCATGTGCTAATTAAATGGTTATCATGTACTTTTTTTAATATGAAAATAATAAAGCTTTAAAAAAATTTACATTTATGAAATATTATATACTTGTTTATGAAAAACGTAAATTTCTTATAAAGTATGTTGCAATTTCACCCTTGTTTTTCTAAATAATTTTATATTTAGCTGAAATTGATTGATTTTAAAAGAAAACTATTTTTAGTTATTTTCATATTTTTTTTACATCAAAAAAAATATAATTAATAAAAAAAAAATTTATCCCCCTTTAAGCACGCGACTTTTTAATATAGTGAAATATGAAAAAACCAAATCCGAGTTTTTAATCGATGATTCATCGTAATATATTTAAAATAAATTCTCTGAATCATCGAAGTTTTTAAATTATTTTTAAACATTAATAAATTTAAAATTTTCTTTAGTTCACTTGAATAAAGAAAAAATTAGATAAAAAAAGCAAAAAAATAACAAAAAAATGAAGAAAACTGAAAATTTAATTTTATACTGACTTCAAGTATGTTTTTTTCTTCTTAAAACAACAATTTTTGATATATCCGGAATATATGAATATTTAAGATAATAAATGCGGCATCTAATCGCAAAAATTATAAAAATTTAATTTATTTATATAATTATTTTTTTAATATTAACCTTCTAAAAAGCAAATTCATATTATAAAATATCGACCGTATATTTTCAATATCTAGTATCTTATTAATAAAACTTATAATGGTAAATAGGATGTATAATTGAAATTTTCGAATTTAAAATTTAGGGCTTAGAATACTGATATGAGATTATTAGTGAGATTCATATTTAAAATTTTCCACAAAATATAAAATTAAAAAAAAAAAACATGACCTTTGGAACTTTTTATGTAAGTAATTATTTGGATCTTTTATTTTTCAGGTCATAGAGAATATCTTAATAATAAAAAATATTATGTAATAATTTTACTGGATATTTGATCTTTTTTTCACTTGAGTAACTTTGGAGCTAATATTAGTTCATATGTGGTTTATATATAGGAAAAATTGGCAAATTATCATAGTTAAATTGAGCACTAACTTTACTATTTGACTTTATAGTTGTCAACTTAATTTTTTATTTATTTTTGATTTCAATATAGCATATTGTGATTTTTCTTAAAAAATACCGCTTTTCTTTAAATATAAATGCCTAATATCTTTTTATAGTGTTAATTTCATGATACTTTTTAAATAATTTTTTTTTTTTATGGATATTTGGAACACTGGGATTTTCAAAAACTTTTATTCATATAAACATTAGAAAATTTAAATTATGCATTTTAATTAGTAATGGTGTACCAGAGGTTTTGAAAATGTGGATATAGATCTAATTATTAATCTCTGCATACTAAAGCTTGGAAAAATGAGTTTTTTCTCACTTTTTTTTCTCTTTTGAAGGACTCTATTGACTTTTGTCTCATCAAAATAACTATTTTTTTTGGAAAAAAAAAACTATCTTAATCAATTCAGTTCCATTTAAGAAGTATTTTATTTTCTTATAAAACTCAAATTTACATCATTTTCAGGCGACTTTCAAATTTTTCAAATCTTTTTCACACAATCAATTTTTTTTTCAAGCTAATTCACGTTGAAATTTTAGTTAAAAATATCAGATCTAAAATTGTAGGATTTGGGAATTGCAAAACTGCATTAAAACTCAAAGGGGGAAAGGATTTAATACAAAAAGAAAATTAAAAAATTAGAAAAAAATTTAAATAAAAAAATCCATTTATCTGAAAAAAAATTCATTTTTAGCGAAATAACTTTTTTTTTTATTAAAAATTTTAGTATCCCTCCAAATAAAAGTATTTATTTATCCTTCATCGTAAATTCAAAATTTTCAATTAAAATTTGATGAGCATATAATTTATATTTGATATTATCTCCTTTAGGGTTTGAGATGGAAAAATATAGTTGAATAATGACGATTACAAAATCAAAACACATTCATATAAATATTTTTTTAAACCACCTCAGATAATCAAAATAGTTACAAAATAATCCTCACATTTTAAAAAGCATTATTTTATTAGCTATTATTTCTTTTTTAACTTTAGTGGTTTTAAATAGAAGATATGTATATTTTTTTGATTTTTTTGAGCTTAAACCGATAAATGTTTTAAAAACCTGTTATTTTAGTTAAAATAATTGTCAGAATTATGTAATGTTGCCATTTTTTTATTCAAATTAAGATTTTTTACCAAAAAACCCCACAAAGTCTAATACTTTTATTTGAAAAACCATCTAATCCGGGAAAAAAATAAGATTAATTACACTACTTTTATTCCCACTCCAACCTCATAAAAACCAAAAGTCAACAAAAAATTAATGTTCAATTATTTAGATTTTTATTCAGAAATGATCGTATGTATTTTAATTTTTCATAATTTAAAACTATATTTTATAAAAATTGGTAAAAATTTGTTTTTATCCACTATAAATTACTAGTATGTTTTTTTTTTTAAAAAAATATTAATAAATAATAACAAGTTAATCCGTTATAGTTGTATTTAATTTTGTTTTAGATTTGAGGTGAATTAGTTTCGATAGATTTTCATTAAACAGAAAAATAATATTTTCTGGACGCATAATTGGTAGTGATGTTAAGTCTAATTTAATAAAAATCTATTAGTTCAAAATATACATCTATTGATATATTTTTTGGTATGAAATATATATTTCATAAATCACCACATGTGGTTTTTCACGACGAGAGTGTTTAATTTTATTATTTTATTCATGCTTGACTGAACAATAAGATGAGAGAATATTCATTTTTTATCTACGGAAATGTATAATATGGCGCGATTTTTTTGTTGATAAAAGAAGCGTATATCCGATACTTTACTTCAACAATCCACGTATATGAAAAGATTTCCTCAATTTCTAATCTGTAAATAATAAAAGAAAAATATTTGGAATATTCTATCAATGAACCAAAGAAATGAATAACATAAAATAAAACAAAAGCAAAATTATGGAGTGTAAATTGGATAAAATTGAGAAGGTTTGGCTTATATTACTATTATTGCTTAGAAGATATTTTCTTAAGTTTAAAAAATATAATGATTGTGTAGTAGGAATATAGGATTTTCGTTTTTTGATCAGATGTATGTTTAGCTTTTGTATATTTTAGAACACGTCGTTGATAATGGTTATATCATATAACTATTTATTGATGTCTGAGATAGAGCTGTTTCATGACCTGCGAAATCCAAGCTTTATAGACTCTTCATTAATACCTAATATATTTTGGGCGATTGAAAACTAGTTTTTATTTTGACTTTTCTTATTAATTAGGGCGTATTATTATCTAACAACATTAATATCCAATACCCCTGAGATTTTTCGAGATGTGGCGGAGCTGAGTATTTAGATGCATACAGCGAAACCTCTAATAATCAGCATCTTTCGTTTCAAAAAGTGCATAGTTTGGGTAAATCTTTAATAGATTGAAAAAATGACATGCTTTAGCACATATTTTTTTGACATAGTCGGGACAAAAAGCGGAGCGTGAAATAATCTGAGTAAATCAATTTAAAAATAGTTGTGGTGTTAGAAACTTGCTAGACATAGCCAATGTTCGTTTATGTTGGTGGAATTTGTTAGCCATACGTAAAAACCATGAAAATCAATCTCATATTTATTTTTGGAAAATAACTAATTGAAATTAATTATGCGTAAGAAAAACAAAAATAAATCTAATTAAAAAGGAGCTTCCAGAAAAACGCACAATATTGGTCAGTTCCATTTACTAAACCGATATTATTACTGAAAATGGTAAATCTCAAAAAATGACTTTTTCTGGCTATTTCTGAGCAATTTGGCAACGGTTTGCTAATTGGAGTGGTCTGAGCTTACATATTGGGCGGATATTTTTGACAACTTTTATGCAATGTACTTGATAGGACAAGTTTGCTAATCACAATAATGAAATGATTGATCTATTGGATGATAGTTTTAGAGTTTAACTATCAATTGGGTACGATGGATGCTAGGTCAGAAAGGTCGGGGAATGCTGACACGAAACCAAACGGGGGCGGAGGCGAGGGCGGGTAGATAACAGGGGTAAAGAGGGGAAACTGAGTTCGAAGAGCTGGGATTGGAATTTGGGTTGGGAGAAAAAAAGAGAGTCAATGCGTGAAAGAACATTTGTATGGTAAATTAAGAATATGAGAGGGTTTACTCGGGTCGCATTTAATTCGGTGCTGTGTTTCGAGACATAGCATTCACTGCAGCAGATTAATCATATTTATTTATTTGTGAATCGTTGCGGTTAATTCTGAATAAAGCTGTTTTATTTCTGGGCTGTTTGGATCTGGTATAAACTTACCGTGTATCAAATTTTACTCTTTTTCTTTGTATTTCCCTGCTACTTAAATTTTCGAAAATTTGCTCCCAGTACTATCAAAATTCCCAATAATGTCAGACAATCTTGTTCATGCTTTAGCAGGTAATAAACCCTTAGACCTTTATTAACTCTATTCGCTACAGTATGATTCTTTAGCTACAACTGTAGTTATTTCCAATTTTAGGTGCTGGGGGCGGTATAATCTCCATGGCCATAACCTACCCCCTGATCACTATCAGTTCCAGACTCCAAGTCCAACGTTCTCACGATTCCGAAGCCAAATATAAGGTTTGATATCGCAAATGACATTTTTTTTAATTTTTGCAAATCTTATAAGCCAAATTTTCTAATAGGGGAATTTCGATGCGTTTAAAAAAATATTGGCTACTGAAGGTGTCACTGGCTTGTTCTCGTAAGGCTTGTATTTTTATGTTCCTTAGGGTACTTTATCTCTCCAGTTCATTTTTATTTTCTATATTTCTACTTCAATCTCATTATCCCTCGAAATTTATTTATTGTTTAGGGGTATTGAATCCGCTTTGTTTGGTGCTGCTTTGACAAATGGCGTATACTATTATTTCTTTGAAGCCACCAGAAAAGTCTTGATCAAGTTTTCTCGTCACGGTTCTATTAATACCTTTGAAAGTCTTATTTCTGGTTCAATTGCCGGTGCAATGACTGCTATCATAACTAACCCCATTTGGGTGATAAACACCCGACTTACCGTCAAAGACCCTAACTCAAAATTATCAGGAAGTACTTTGCATGAACTTATGCAAGTCATCAAAACAGACGGTATTCTTTCATTGTGGCAAGGAATAGGCCCCGCCCTTATCCTCGTCCTCAACCCCGTGATCCAGTATAGTCTCTTTGAACAATTGAAGAACTATATCTCCAAAACTAGAAAATTGGGAAACCTGGATTTTTTCTTGCTCGGCGCTCTTTCTAAACTCATTGCTACCTCTGTAACTTACCCTTACATCGTTGTCAAATCCCGCATGCAGATGCGCCAATCAAAAACAGACTCTTCTCTCAGATACGATTCTATCTCCGATGGTTTCAGCAAGATTTTGTCTACAGAGGGGGTTAAGGGTCTTTATAAGGGAATTGAGTCTAAACTGACGCAATCCGTTTTAACTGCCGCCATCCTCTTCATGTCCAAGGAGGCTTTATACAAAAACACTCTTATTCTTCTTTCTATCTTATCATCACGCTCCAAATTGAGAAGATAATTTGTATTTTTTTAATCTTTTTCCAATTCTATTTAATAAAAGCAACTCGTTTATAAAAATGCATATAATTATCTATAAATCTATTTCAGTATATTCATATATCAAATCCCGAGAATTTGATTACTTCGATCAGATTGGATGCCAAATCTAGTTCCTTGATTATAACGTCAAACTCTTCTCCCGCAAATGGGTAATCTTCGCTGGCTATCGGAACAGGCGTCATTTTGGCTTGAATCCCTAGATCTTTAAAAATAACACTGATAAAGTCCCTAGTAGTATCTCTATTTGCAACAATTACTGTCCACACTGGCACTAATCCGTTTTCATCAGAACAGCCATCATCTTCTAACTCTGTCTTGTTATTGCTTGGCTTATTAACAAGTTTTGCAGGCACAAACCTCAGATTTTTAAATATAGGCGAAGAAGCAATATAGTTTAGATCCATGAAAAGTGTTTTGTCTTTAACCTTATTCTTGGGTATTTTTACATACTGTTCCACGTACTTCTTCATCAGTAGTGGATTCTCGCTATCAGAACTACATCTACGAGCCACATACTCGATCCTTTGAACCACTCGACCAACCCACAATCTGACTGAGTCCTTGCATTGTTGTCTAATACCATTCTCTGCATATCTGAGCTCTTTAGAAAAGTCATTCAACTCTTTTTCGCTAAACGGAAACTCTTTATCAAGCTCAATGTCTAGTATCCCTCCATCTAACAACAATTGATGCTTGATCTGCCAGTGGTTTACTAGATCAGAATATCTTCTGATCGGACTTGAAAATCTAGTGTATCCATATTCATCATTAATACCTAACGTAAAATGAGATCCCGGCGATGTTCCCGTCTCTGCCGAACTCATCATGTACCTAATTTCGTCGTAGTATCGCAGAGGCAATTTACCATCTTTTTTGTTAACATACTTAACAGCAGCATCCCAAAACTCTTTAGGGCTCACTTTTTCTGCCAGTTCTTCTACCGTCATTTCGGAAAATTCTGGAATACCACTTTTCATTGTAAAATACGATGGACCTATAGATTCAAACTCTGGATACTTTTGATTCCTATAAATTATAGGTATTTTGCGCTCGGTGGCAAACCTAGATATACTCCTTCCTGATATTATCATAATCTCAGCTACCATGATATGTCCTGGCGACTTGCCGGAAATGTCCAGTCCTGATGTAATTTGGAGGTATCCCATATCAAAATTCAAAAAGGCATTAGAAGAAGTAGTAGGGTGGTAGGTAGCAGTACTTTGTTTGTATTTTGATACTGTTATGGAATGATTAGTCCCTGACCCATCATCTAAAACTCGTACTTGTGCTGTTGGATTGGGAATATCGTGGTTTACTGCTCCATTGTTCATCCGGTAATCGAAATGCTTCCTTGTTAATTTAAATATTTGAAGCAAGTTGTCAATGTCTTTTTCCCCAAGTTTGTCAGTAGGAAATTTAGATTTTTTCAAATCAGACACTGATGGACCGGATAAATAGTCTCCGAAAGACGGGCTAATAACCTGACAGTCAAAGAATCTTCTATAAGCTTCCTTACCACCATCAATGTAATCAAACGGAAGAAACTGATCTACTTGATTGTAAGAAACTTTGAGCACATTTTTGATATATGATGCTCTCACTTTGTAATCGCTTATGTTTCCAGTTTCATCCAATTTGACGCTTACAGTTATTGCATGTTTCTTTTTTTTTTCTCCAGTTTTAAAATCGGATTCATTATTTAGACTAAATTCATCTATTGCCCATGGAACTGGTAGCATATGTTGGGTCAATAAGGGAATATATATCGATGTTAATCTAGCTTTGGCTAGTTTTGATACTCGGTGTTCTGGATGTAGAAGTCGGGTGGGGTCGGCGATGTGTATATGGATCCATGCTTTGTGAATGTCTTTACTATCTTCAGTAAACTCAATAGAAAACCCATCATCAACATCAATTGTAGATTCATCATCAATACAGTATACAGGCATTTCTCCGAAATCATATCTAATTGGTTCAGCTACATCCGATTTATAAAAATCATTCTTTTTACATTCATTGTAAACGGTTCGCATATCACTAGGTTTGAATAGTTCAGTTTTATCAACTCTCTCATAATGGGGATTTTCAAGTTGAGTAATGTTATCTTGAGGCTCTTCAGAAGTCTGAATAGGGATTAAATCATTCTCAAGGCTCTCGATGGCATTCACCAAACTTTTCTTATGAGCTATTGTTTTTATAGCATCTTTATAATCAAGGAGGGATCTCGGCATTATTCCAGATGAATATATATTTAAAACAGGGTCGTATATCTTAAAATCCTGGTATGCTGGCCATGATTTGATTAAAACCAAGAATAAAAAGACAGAATTGGTGGATATCTTATCGAAAATTTCAAATGGCTTTAATATTGAGGCTGAATAATTGCTATACACATTGCTAGAAGATTTGTATCCATAATTGAAATGTATAATATAATTCTTTAAAATATTAAAAAAACTAGAATGACGAGGTGTAAAGTAGACATCGCGGACTTGGCTTTTATCTACATTTTTGAAGTGTTCTAACAACGAACGTTCATCCTTGGGTGACAAAGCCATCCCCAAAACAAATGGATTTCGTCTTAAACTAGATGATATATTTATATTAGAAAACTGCATAAATTTTTTGAAAAAGTCTGAATCCGTGTCTGCATACTTTTTAACAGTTTCAATATCCAGAATATCATCGTGCGTTTGTGGTATAAATCTGCATTCAAACCGAGAAGTTGAATAACAAGAGCTAAAGTATTTAGAATTGAAGCCAAGAAATTCATTTGCCGCAAATTTCAAATGCTCCCAAGTGATAATATCTAAATACAATATTTCTTTGTTTTCATCTTGGTCGTTTGGGTGTGTATAACCCTTAGGAAATTTAAATTTATTAGATGGAGCTAGAAGCTCAGGGTATTTATCTAATATTTCGAGGGCGATATAATCGGTTGTTACATAGCCAGATCGAGAAAGAAGGGGGTATAGTTTCTTGTGAATTTTTTCTGGATCTAAAGAATTAGTCCATAAGAGTTTATTAATTGCTGAATGGAAGTTTTCTGAAATTGAAATTGAATATTTAAATAATATGATTTTGGAATATTCGTCTAAGGTATACGATTCTCCAGCTGGGGTGGTAATCATACTATCCAGATCACCAGCAGCCCATCTTTTGATGGAATTGTATTCAAGTTCGGTTGCTCCCACATTTTGTAAAACCCGCTTTCTTAGGCAATACAGCGGACTTAACAGTCTTATATTTGGTATGGAAAGCCCATGCTCTTCGTTATTTACAAAACAGCCTATGAATTTGAATCTTCCGAAAGCTTTGGAAATGATTGGGGTTAAGGTAGAATATGGACTAATGTCATTTTTGATAGTTCTAAAGGGTAAAGAGGCATCGGCCAAGTCTCCGGGCAAAGGGTCAGAGTAAATGTCTCGACCTTTGTTGAGATAGTATTCATCATCAATGACCCTGACTATTCTATTATTCAGGGGAAATTCACGGACTATTTCAGGAGGTAGATTGTTGGGTGAGCTGGTATCGTAGCGAGACATCATTGGGGTGACTCTAATTTTTGCGGTTTTGATTAAACCTTTTCTAAATTTTTTAGAGTGAGGCTTGGCTATTTTTTCATTGCCTTTAGATGCATTTGATGGAGCTCGGAAATTTATTTTCTTGTTGGAAGAATAATTTCTTTTTTGGCTAATACCAGCCGAATCAAATTTTCTGCTATTGGGATTGAGCTTTTGAAGATTGCTTTTTGAAGTTCCAGGATTAGATTTGCTGTGGGAAGAGTCTTTTGAGATTATTTCATTAGATTTCCTGTCAAATATTTTCTTGAGCTCTTTTGAGAAATCGAGGTCCTCATCTTCCCAAAACTTGTTGGGATAAATTCCATCGGATTTCTGCGATTGAGGTGTTTCATTTAATACTGAATTTAGCAAGATATCAGGATCAAGGATATTTTTTTTGAAATCCAAGTAATCCAAAGATTTCTGATCAATAAGAGGATCCAATTCTTTTGATAAATCTTTGTCTGCGGAGAAATTTTGGGAACTTTTAGATTGAAGAGAATTATTTTCAGAGTTCGATTTATCTAATTCATGTAGAGATTCATAAAGCTCCCATTCTACTCCGGTCAAGCCACCTGGTTCGTAGAATCTCTGAGGTTTTGGATACCTGTATTTCCAAGGTCTTCTTTTGAGTATAAGTCTTTTTCCTTCATCATCCATTTTGGAGGTTAATTCAGGATTATCATTATCAGAAATTAATAATTTATTATTTTTAATAGCATCAGAATATGACACGGGAGTCTGAGGATTTTGAAGCTGGGCTGACAATTCGTCAATCAGTTCTTTAAAAAGTGTAAATTTATCGTTTTGAAGGAGTTCTGGGCCTTTGAAGGTATGGTCATGAAATTCACGAGTTGAAAGTAAGGAATGAAAGGAGCTTGAAGATTTATTTAAAAATAATAGAGCTGAAGGTCGTGAACCTAAAAGATTCAAGGCTGAATTGTTGACAGCACTTCTAGAAATTTGTGAATATGATCTGAAACATGCTTTTTGATCAATTCCCTTCAAAGCAGAAAATTGAATTTTATGCAAGCTAGAATGCTTTTTATAGGCGAAACATCGCTCCCCTTTGATGATATCAAATCTAGAACTCAGCATTTATAATATTAAATGAATATATGGATAGCATTAAAAAGATTTCTATGTTGAAAGCTGAATATCTGCTACTTCATATAAATAAGATACTAACTCAAAAAGAGGGATTAGGAGGCCGATATGCCCGGAGAATGTAAAGAATTAAATCTTTACTAAAACAATTTTTAAGGCTGAAAGTAAAATATTCAATTTTTATTTTATCGAAAACGATTTACCAATTATTATTAGCGCTGCCAACATTTAAAGCTTCGAATTTTTTGCAATCTACGAATAAGATTTTAGCACAATTTGGGTGTTGGAAAAGAATAGAATTTGAGTTTGAAATTCTGTGATAAATTTTTTTTGATCCCCAAACTTAAAGACAAATCAAATTTCAACTGAATCAAACTCAAGAATCATAATTTAATCTTGTGTGGTCGTAGTCCCTTTTCTCCATGCAATGGCAAGCCTTAGATATTTGGTAGGCAAAACTAAGCCATTTTCTACTAATTAAACCCAATCAAAACTTTTTTTCAGATGGAATTATTTTTACAGGTAAAAATATGAAATAGAATCTAAAGAATTAGTAGCTGATCCCAATGAAATACCAGTAATTCTAAATAGACTAAATATTAGCGGCTCATATTATCCCTCAAAAAATATTAATATTCGTTCCCACCGAATAGAAACGTAAATTACAGAAATGAATACCAAAATTTGAGATTTTAATTGAGAGCAGATTTTTTATATGTTAACTATTGACTAATTAATTTTTATATCTAAAATTACATATACTCGTTTATGAAGCAAAAATTATTTTGAGATTGGTTCATCAATATGGAGATTTAAATTAATATAGTTACATCAGCGAATTAAGTCAAATATGCAATTAAAATAACTAAAGGAAATACGATTAATAGCAAAAAATATCCATATGATAATTCAGGGACGCTATTTGTTAAAGCAATAGCGTAAATTTGAAATTATATTTCGACCGGTGGCCATATAGTGTCATCTTCTTTCATTGTCTCCTTTTCGAGATTGCATTAGATAAGGTGTAAGTGTGCACGAACTTACAAATAAATAAATTGTTATATAAAGCGAAACTAGCCAAAGAGAATTTATCTGCAACCTCTACAAGTGCAGTAGCATTTTGACTAAATGAGTACTTTGAATCCATGTGAAAGATGAGTACTTGAGCGAGGTGCTACTATACAGCAATTTCGACTTTATCATCTTTACTGAGTAACCAGGAGCCATTCGGTGGAACTTATTGCAACAACTCTAATCATATGATATTAGTAAATCTTTACTTTAAAGGGCTCAACTAATAACGCATTACACTCGTGATTGTTTGCAATATTTTTTTTCCAATTAAAGGGCTCGGGTTTTAGTAATTTTTAGTTCATTATTAGAAAAAAGTGTAAAAATGGTCTAAAATCTGTTTCGATACAAGCCCAATACTATTTCCTATTCAAAAAGCTATTGAAATACTGATATTAAAGGAAATTAGCTTAGCCATAGCACTTCCAGCTCCAATGTTATCCCCATCATCTAATAGTTACGACTCTAAATAGATATGTCTCTATTAAAAAAACTCCTTCGATGGTATGGAAAATAATATCGCCTCATTCCACCTTATAAAAAAAGATGTTTCAAAGAAGCCAATTATGCACCCTATTTTCAAATCTTGCAACCTAAACTTTGGCATTTTATCGCATCCAGCATTTGTGTGATCTCACCGGATATGCCAAGTGGCCTGAGTATCTCAGGCCTCATTTTCAACTAAAATTTCTCGTGATGAGATTGAAAGCCAACTCCTTCTTCAACAATTGTACTCAGACTTTTGATCGTAACATCCATTCTCGACTCTTCGAACTTTTGAATAAGTACACATTAGAGACTTTCCGCTTTTGTCGAGAAGGTTTTTGATAGTGGAAAAGGCGAGCCTACTGAACTCTTTGTCTTCAAACATGATATCAACCACATCTATTCACTTTTCGAATACAAAAAACTAAATTGGCGGTGATTGCAAATGATGTCAGTCCCGTTAGTCCCGCTTTCTCATTGCAAGTTCTCTAAGGAAAAATGTGTGTCCCATATGCATATTCAAAGGAAGGACTTTATTTTGCTTTCTCTTTTATAACATGTCAGATTATAATATTGGCTTCACCTTATTCGATAACGAAGATAGCTAATTTTTAACATTTTCGGTTTCTGCTGTAAATGAAAGCACTAAGATCATTTCTAATAATATTCACCGTATTTGGAGTTGTAACGTAATAGTTTTTAATTCTGATACCTCTTACATCAAGATGCAAAAGGCTCTTGAAAGAAATATGATTAAATCTAAAGTTTTATTTCCTATTTTATTTTTCCCTTATCTTCGATAAATATAATTTATCCACTGAAAAAAATACTTTCTAACTTTGTGTCTGAGAAAAATTTAGAAAAAAATATATGGACCTTTGATTTGATTTATAATGGCTCTGGTTACAAAAAATGTCTCTGTAAGCAAAGCCCAGGCTAAAGTTAAGGCTGCTTCTTTTAAACCAATAGCCATTAGGTCAATAAAGTCAAAATAGTTCATACCTTAAGAAGTACAAGAAATTAGAGACTTTAAAGAAACAATATAAAAACTCGCTATTTCACTTTTTTTTACAAGTGAATTATAGCAAGAGGCTTATATAACTTAAATGATCAATATAAAATAATGGCTATTGCTCTGAGTGAGGCTCGAACTCACGACCTTGAGATTATGAGACTCACGCTCTACCAACTGAGCCATCAAAGCACCAATGATCAAACTTTTGTTATATAATTACAAGTTTTAGTTGAATACGCTATTATCAAGAAACCTAAAATACCGAAACCTCCATGTTAAAAAATTGATGATAAAAAAACTTTTTTTCTTTTTTTGAATTCTTTAATATCAATTTTCAAACTAAATGTGCTATAGAATACTATATGATGCTACTGTTATATAATATCAGACTCCTTATCCACATAAATTGTTAAAAGATCCTGTTTCAGCGTATTAACCGATTTCGATGCTTAAATGTCGCTAAAAAGCTTGATTTCATTTGAAAATTTTCCAAAAATTATCTTTTAAAGTAAATATCAATGTTCTTTGCAAAAAAAATTAATTTTATTTAATTTTTTTTTTTAAAATATCATGTTAAATGAAAAACACAGTAAATTTGTAAAATATTCAAAAGTGGTTTTATTAAATCGCTCGGCCTTATAATACTAAATAATGCTCCGATCAACATTGAAAATAAAGCCACTTTCTCTTTTTATGATTCCCATTTCATGGCCATTGATTAAATGTTACTAAATAAACAGAATCTATTATTGAATAACATTTAACACTGGAATATACATCGTGGGTAATATATATAATAAACTGTATCGAATGTAGCTTATTATGCCAATTACTGCTAATGAAGAGTATATTTTGCTCCGTATATGTAACAGAAATCGGCCTTCTTTTTGAGTTGGCATAATTGGATGTAGCTTAAAAATAAAGATAAATATTTAACTTTTAATTCAAAAGCGGATTTATTAAAATAAATGCTAATAAATTTTAAAGAAAAAAAGACTAAAAGGGAAATAAATTTAACTTTGATAAAAAAAACTCCTAATCGTGCTATCTACTTATTTAGGTGCTAGATTTGTATATCGATTTAATTAATTGAAAAGAGATGGTAAATCTATGTCCAAAATCAAAGTAAATTTTATTTAAATTTAATCACTTATAATATACCTCTACACATAAACTCGAATTTTATA
>LSSL01001203.1:8249-46905 GCA_001953115.1 Smittium mucronatum
TATTGATATTGATATTGATATTGATATTGATATTGATATTGATATTGATATTGATATTGATATTGATATTGATATTGATATTGATATTGATATTGATATTGATATTGATATTGATATTGATATTGATATTGATATTGATATTGATATTGATATTTGATATTTTTAAATTTTGCTTTTTTGGTTAAGAAAATTTTATTGGAAATTATGATTTGTTTTTTGAAGATTAGATAAATTGTATTTTTTTCCAAAGGATAATTCTTTAAAAAAATATCAAAAGATTTAAACCTCCTTGCCAATTTTTATGAATTTTCAAGCCTCTTTTTATATTTTTATATTTGAAGAAATGTCTATTTGGTAAAAAAATTTAGCTCAAATTTTATCTAAACTAAATATATTTGCTATTAATTAAAATCTTCTCTTTTTTAAAAATAAATTTATTAAATTGTTCTTCTATGATCTAAAAATCAAATTTAGATTATTTCTGGGAAAATATTTATTAGTTTTTCCAATTTTTTTGATAAGTAGCTGCCAATATCGCATTATATTTTTAGATTTTTCTTAATCAAAAGAGATATATTTTATCAAATTCAGCTAAAATTAAAATTAAATAGGTCAAAATATTTTTATTTTCTCAACTTTTATATTAAGCTATTTTATAAATTTTCTGTCTTTTTAATTAATTATTAAATCTGACAGCGAAAATAAAAACTATATCAATATATTATAATTATTTTATCCCAATTCTTAGAAAATAAAAAATGGTTAAATTATATCAATGAAAATGAATTATAAATAAAAATATGATATAATGATTTTTTAAATACCGAATTTTTTATTAAATACAAATTTATCTTTCAGCCTCAACAAAAAATTTACTCTAGAAAAAATGTTAATATTTACTTTATTCTTAAAATTACAATATAATATATGGTTTTATAGTATCAAGCTTTTTTAAATCTTTTTTTAATCGGCTTTTAGAGTAAAAAAATAGCCAAAATTTACCAGTAATAATGAAAATAACAAATAGAAAATAGAAAATAGAAAAATGAAGCGTAAATTACGAAAATTTTGAACCATTAAAGTAAATTAAAATATAAAATATAAACCTAAGAATTGATATTAAGGAATTTTCTGTAATTATATTATTTCAGATATTTTTTCTCCAATAATTTTTGATAAATCTTATTTTTTATATTTAAAATAGATGAGTTATTTAATTAAAAACAACTATCATACAGTTATAAAGTGATTATAATATATATCATGAAACAATAATTAAAATACAATATAAGTGATCGAATAATTAAAATTTTAAAAAATAAGATATTTTAATTATTTCATTCTTATATTATTTTGAGAAATAGTCGCATTTTCTTAGTTTGTAGGTTAATACTTTTTATAAAATTAACACTAAATTATCCGACTTTCTGCTGGAATATCACTGAAAAACAATACTATAATTTGATAAATTTAATTTAGTTTTACGTTTTTTATTAAATATTTATTTTAAAGAAAAATATAAAAAATCTGATTTACTCTAAATTAAATAAAAAGATATCATAAAATTTAAATAAATAGAGGAAGGGAATTTTTTAAATAACTAAAAATATTATTTTCCAATAAAATACAAAAATATTTGATCGCAAGATATTGATTAATTTCAATATTAATTTTTAACCAATTTATCTCAAAAAACATATTTTTAATCTTTAAATAATATTTTTAGAGTTTATACATATATATTAAAAAAATTTAGCACTATAATCACGACAATCTAATAATTGAATTTTTTGAAAGAAAGAAAGAAAGAAAGAAAAATCATATAACCTTTTTTAAGAAATTGAAATTAAAATTGAAAGCCCCTTTTTTATTAGTAATTTTATCTTAAATAAAAAATTAATAATATTTTATAAATAAAATAAAACAATCTTTATTAAATTTGATATATAAATTAAGTGCTAAATTCCATCTTTTTTCAGTAAATAAGGCTTCATTTGGATTCTCATAAAATTTTTGAACAAAAAAAAATTATGGAAAGCTAATATAAAATCTAGTTTTAAAAAAGAGTTTAAAAATTTAAATTGACATAAAAGTTACTTCAGATACACATTGCTATGTCAAAACTAAAATTTTGATAAAAATTGAGCTTGAAATCAGAAAATGAATAACGTATTATAATAGTACATTTTTTAATATATTGTATGTTCATGTTGAACAATGAGATGATTTCTGAAAGGATTTATAATTTTCTAGAAAATCACCGCCGGATCCACAGTATTTTTTTGGAAAAACCTTCCTAATTATTATCAATAATATCTGAGGCCATTATTGCTTTTTCATATTATGTTTCTTTAAATAAGTCAGATTTATTTTTTTATATTTTCTTATTTCTTAATTCTTTTTTTAAATTTATTTCTAGCTTAAAACATGATTAATTTTCGCCTCTATATTAATTTTTCTGTTTTGTTATACTTTTTATCGAATATCTACTTTAATAATTATTTTTTTTGCAAAAATTCCGAATCAATTTTTAATACTCAAATAATCTCGGTTCAGTTATCGATTTGACTTAAACAAATAATAGTTATTATAACTCCGCTGTAGCAAAATTATATATAATTAATACGGCAGATAATAATATATGTTATAAAAATTATTAAAATATTAAAATTCATATAAAAATAATCGTATTTTTTTACACAAATATAAATTTATTAAATTCTTAATTTTTGAGGAAGGTTGTATTTAAATATATTTTAAATGCTCAATAAATTTTTTAAATCCCACTACATATCTTTTTTTTTTTTTGGACTTATAGTATATAGTAGGCATTTTAATTGAAACAAATGGATTTTTTAATACAATAATTAACAATTTTAAACAGTCTCAAGTCATCTAAAATTTACTATAAGTATTTTTATCCATACTTCATTTAAAAAATGAGCTCATTTAATTAAAACCAGAAATTGGATATGTATAATTTTTTGATAGCTACTTTTATTATTTTTTGGAGCAAAAAATTATCTCTAAAATTAAATTATTATTATTTTGGTCCTAAATCTGAATTCAAATCCGATTTTTTCCTAAATAATTTTTGTTATTTGGGAGTTCTTTTTAATTTAAAATATACATTAATACATTTTAAATATCAAATTTTCCCTCATATAGTATAATACTCCTTATTTTTTAATAATTTATAGTATTGCTTTATGGGTTGAGATCTTTCAATAAATTTCAGTAGAAATTTTTTTAATTAACTTTTTTATCAATAAAAACTATAAAAATTTATTATATGTTGTAAGATAGTTCAAAAACTATTGATTTAAAAATATCTATTAGTAAATTATTATTTTTATAATATTTTTAAAATAAAAAGTATTGAAAAACATATTAATCAATCCATTATACAAAGTTGAACTGTGAAACACGTTTTTTTAATAACCTTCCATATATTTTTTATTTCATTTTTTGAAGTTCTGAAAAAATTTACTACTTTATGGATTTTTTTATATATCAATTAATCATTGGGTAAAAAATTGCTATATCAGTCTCCTGTGTATTAAAATATTATATTTCACAAGTAACTCGTATCGAAATTAATTTCGAAACCTTTCTGTAATGATAAAAACAGATAAATATCAACATAATTGATTATCTTTTAATTTTTTTTCGATTTATATATTCGAAATATTTCTAATGAAAGATTCTTTATTTATAATTTGGTTAAAATGATGCTTTTTCAAAATTATTAATTTTATATTTAGTTTTAATACACAATATATATATATATATATATACTGGGAAAAAGTAGCATTTTTGGGCTGATTTACATTGGTTAAATTTTTGATACGATAGTCTTAATACCCATATTTGGAAAAAATACCAACAATAAATAAAGATAGATTGCTAAAGAAATATTATAATAAAAAAATCCGAAATCAAAGGGGTGAATAAAAATACAAAAGCGATGGATCAACACGATTGATTTTAAAAATGGACATTAAAAAAACATTATAAACTAATTATTTACAATTTTACATCAACAGGCATTTTTAATACGACGCAAAAAAAAACTTCAAGCATAGTTCGAAAAAAATCAACTTCTGTAATCTATTCAGGATATCTTGTTGGATTCAATATTTATGTTATGTATTAAAATTCTCTCTATTATTTTATTTTATTTAATTTTTGGTTATATGCGAGCCTGTGCGGTTTAATATTTAATTTGGGGTAATAAACATAATTAAGATGAAATCACGTAATTTTAATTATATAAGTTTATTATGAAGAAGTTTTTATATTTAAAACTGATAGATATGATATTAGTTTTAGTAAAAAAGCTACATTAACTATAAAAAACAGATTATTTAACCAAAAATATTTATTTTCCTGAATCACCAATTCATCAGTTGAAATATCTCTTAGAGATTTCTCTTATAATATCATAGTTTTTATCGATTAATTTTAAATATTTCCTAATATTTTTTTATCTGTCTTTTTTCGCCAGATAGTTTTTTTCCCCCTTTTAATGTATCGTACTTATCATTTTTTATAATTTCGTTACACAATTTCAGTATTGAATGGCGGATTTTATACTCACCAAGCATCAGTAAAGATTTAAAAAATGCTAAAAAGACTTTTTTCCCCATTTGCTGAACTTTTTAACTGAGAAATCTTGTGTATAAATGAAATTTATCTGTCATGAGATTCAAATTTCCTTTTTGATTTTTTGCGGATCTTCTTATGTAAATAATTTTGTGTATTCAACTTAATATACACCAAATATGCGATTAACTAAATATATATGGTCTTATTATTGGGGTTTCCATCTTTCATTTCAACAAAAAGAGCTTCCAAATTCCTTCAGATTATATAATCAGATTTTTGGGATATTTTATTAATATTAATACAGAAAAAAAAACTCAGAGATTATATATGAGCTGAATTCAAGTTATAAATTATTAAAATTTTGATATTTTAATAATTCCATGTGCCAGATTAATTTTTTCCTCATAAAATTTTTACTAAATTTAAATTTGTTCAATCAATTTAATTTTCAAAATTAATTCATATATTTTTAGAAGTATAAGAACAGAAAGGTATCACCTTTCTTTCTGAAGAACAATCAATGAAAGCCTATTAGATCTCTATTTGTAATAAAAACAGCACATTTTCTAATTATGCTCAATCAAATAAAATGAAAGTATGAAAATTTCTAGGATGAAGATAAATAGGAGGAGTTATCATAGTGAGAGACATAAAAAATAATATAAAGGGTGGTCGTATAGCAAATAAAGATGATATTTAGTTTTTGGTTTCAAGGGCTTAGAATTTTAAGACTTTAAATGCGCGCTAGAGAGCTTTTATTTTGTTATATAATTTTTTTTATCATATAAATAACAGCTCTTCCAAGAGAAAAGACGGAGGATGGAAAAAGAAAAAAATCAGTAAATTAAAATATCTAACAAATTTCCAAGGCATCCAATTATTTTATTCAGTAATTTAAAATATAAAATTTTTTGAATCGGAATCGATTTCCATATTTTACTTAAAATTTTTACAAGGAAAGAATATATTCGGTTTAAAACACCTCTTTTCTAGATCTTCTATTATATAATCACAGAAAAGAAATAAAAAACGTAAAAAACATTATATATATATAGAAAATTAAATACATAAATTTATATCAATAAGTCAAAAACTAATGCACTAACTTCAACAGCATGCACAAGTAAAATTCACTAAAGGTCCTTACTCCATAGCTTAAAGACTCAGGAAAGCGCTCTGGTATTGAGGCTTTCGATAGAAAAATCGAAACAAGTAGCAATACACCCACGCTATTAGCAAAAAATACAACATATTTGTTAAGTTTTTTCATAAAATAAACTATATTGGCTTTAAATTTATGTTTTTATAGGCTTTTCAGGTTTTTTTTAAATCAAAAATGCTTACTGTTTTAATATAAGCTAGCTTAAAAACGTTAATATGGCTATTAAAATGAATTTTAATATTTATTATTAATAAAAAAATTGAAAAATTAATTGTAACAAGCTATTATATATAAAGTTATATGCTATTCAAATCCTCACTATAAATTTTCAAAAAAATAAAATAAATATATTCTGTTTATTTGAGTGAATATATTTAAATGAATAGATTCCCTTCTATATTTAAACTGTTTTATGTTTTATTTTTTAATATTTATTATTTGTATAGCTGATATTTCTTTTCTGGTGTAATGAATCTTAATTCCTACACTCTAATCTTAATTCAATTTCCAGCGACTATTTTTTATGAGAACTAGCTCTTCTGCTTCTTTTTTAAATTTTAAATCTCCTATTTATATTAATTAATCGAAAAAATTCGTACAATATGTAAACTTATAATTTGATATATATATATATATATATATTTAATAAAAAATTGATCAAAAGACATATAATTTAATGAATAATTTAGGTTGTTTAAATAAACTTAAGTATACGGGTCAAAAAATATTTGAAAATTGAATCGAGATTTTCATCCAATGTTATATTGAGCCAATCAAAAATTCTTAAACCTATAAATTTAACCTAGAAAAAGTAATCTAAAATTTTTCAGACTATAAAATATCAAATATGAATACGTATATTTTTTTTAAAAGAATAAATTAAGAGTAAAAAAATATATTCATCCAAAATATTAAAACAAGTTTTCACAGCTGGATAAAATCCTCTTTAAATAACAGAATAGTATCTTCGAACCTATAGAATCTCATATGACACATTTTTTTCTGAATACCAATAATACCAAAGTAAGAATTTCAATACAATAATAGAGTTGAATATATTTTACCCAAAATCTTATTTTTTTTAAAAAAAACTCTTTAATTGGGTTATTTAGACATAATTCTTGATTTTAAACCATTTTTGTAAAATTGAGGAAATAAAAATATTTTCAGATAAACTTTTTTTAATAGAAATTCTAATGTATCTGTAAAATATAAGATTCGCTATTTCGAGTACTTATTTTTTACAGTCAAATTGATTCGTTCACAAGAATTATTTTTTGAAGAAAAAAGGTACAAATACTTAATAACAATTTGCACTTTATTAAAAATGTGTTTATTTGATATTTTTTTTAACTTGGAGCTAAAAATTGGGGGAATTTTTCATTTTAATACAAATATTCATATAGAAATTAAATTAAACTTCTCGTTTGGAATGATTTTTATACTTAAAATATCCTCCTATACTAGTTTTATATATGCTATCTTTCTTTATTTAAGGATAAACTTACTTTGAAAAACTTATACAAAATTCATATCTTATAATATTTGTAGAAAATCGAATTCTGTGTTTATCAATTAGAAATTTAGCTTTCCATCTACAAATAAAATACATTATTTCTAGTTTAAATTTTTAAAATTCCCAACATAAATAGATAAAACCCAGTTTTATCTCTATATTGATCGAAAAAAATATAAACTATTCATCCATTTATATGATAAACACCATATGTTTTCATTAATTATCATTTCCTGAATGAAAACGATTTTAAAATAGATTTTTATCACTTACGAATATTAAAATATTAAAAATATATATTTCATATTTTAATTTTGTAATCATCCTTAAGCAAAAAATATTTTCATATTGCTTTTCATACATGCTGAGTCTTCTAAACCAAATATGTCTAAATAGTGAATTTTGATTAATCATTTTTTCTTCAAATAAATGATTTTCATACTCTGGCGGGAGATTTCAAAAATCTCAATAACGACTCACTTTTTGTAACATAATGTATATATGATTAAATAATATATATATAAGTTTATTATTATTTTTTATTTAGGTTTTTTATATTATATAATAATAAATTCAATTTTAAGATAAATATAAAATTAATTGATTTAACTTTGTAAATTTATTTAAAAAAAATTACCTATGAGTTTAATTTTACATTAGGTGATGATATTTTTACTGAAAATTATATTTTATTTCAGTTGAAAGATAAGAAAGTCTGTAATGTGTTTTAACTTTAGTGAAATGTGGATAAAACCTTTTCAAAGCTATATTATTTATCTTAATTTTCAAGTAAAGAATTTTTTTTTCAAGCTCAAAATTTTCTACCAATCTTAGCTCAATTATTTTCTTTAAAACGTTTTAAATTGCAGCATTTATCATTTCAAAGTTTTTTTTCTGTAACTTGTAACAATAAAATTTATCGAAAAATTATTTTTTTATCCGAAAGAATTTTTTTTATATAAAAATAACATGTATTGTAAATTTCATCAAATCTTCATATAATTTAAAATAAATTAATAAAATTTGAGAAGTTCGTTTGGAGATTCCAGATTTTCTATTTTTTTTAATAAATGCTTTTATATTATATTAAAATTTTTCTTAATACCCATATTTTCATAAAAAATATCAGAATAACTTTGCGTAATTTAATATCGATATTAAATCTAATTTTAATATTAGTCTAAAATCACTTATAAGCTGTTTTTTTTTTAAAAAAAATCTAATAATAGCTAATTTAACTGGGATTTTCTATTTAATCCTTTCTTGTATTTGATTTTGTATTTTTGGTAGCTAAATATGGTGATAGGTTGTTCTATTTTGATCATTTTTGATAATTTACTATTTTTCCTCTTCAATTTTAGTTTTTTAGACCCAGAAATATTAGCATATTTTCTTCTGTAAATAATAGCTTATTACAAACCACAAATTTGATTTATAATGAAAATTCTTTAATTTAATACATTTTGTTACGATTTCTAAATGGCATATTTATAAATTATGAATTTTTTGTTCGTTTTCGTATTTTTTATGTTAATATTGAAAATTTTAATTAAAAACACAAAAAATCCGATTTTTTTAAAGGGATATTTATTTTAAAATTATTAAAGAAATTTTTTTAAAAAATCAAAAAGCGTAAATTAATCCGTAAGTTTATTAAAACAACTTAATTCTGCGAATATGGTAGCTCCATTCTTTATTGTAATATGTTTTAAAAAAAAAATCCCCGTTATAGTATAAGATATTTAAATAGATGGAAAATTCTCTTTGAAAGTGGCCGCTTCAACTCTAATTTTTTCCAATTATTCCTAAAATTAAAGAAATAAAAAAAAAATGCGCTTTTTTATTAGATACAGGTATCCCTCGTTATTTGCGGTTTTATTTTACTCGTTTTCGCAAATTCGCGAAAAAAAAATTGCCAAATTATTTTTTGGCTATTTTTATTTTTCGCGATTTTACTGATTTCCAAATATAATTGGTTCCTCATTTGATTTCAACAATGATTTTTTAAAAAGTAAATTTCTTTTGCTGGTGACTTTATATATACTAATAAAAATCTTATCCGAAGAAAAATCATTTAAAAAATAGTTATCATATGGAAATGAATAAAGAAAAAAGGAAGAGGACGCCGTTTCCTATATGCGAAAAGATAAACATTCTAGATGCTTTATCCAAAGGAGAAAGATTTTCAAAATTAGCAAAAATGAAGGAAATTAACGAAGGTACCGTAAGCGAGATCGTGAAAAGCTCCGAAAATTTGACAGAAATTGAGAGAAATTGAAAAAATACAAAACTGATTATATAATTAAGAGATCTTATTATCAGAGACCTGCTATAATTTCGAACTTCGATAGAAATAAAAGGTATATTTAGATATCAAATAAAAAAACAGCTATCACCACATATACGGCACGAAAAAAGGATATAGTTCTATTAAGTCAGCTATCCGAATTATACGCAAGTCAAAAGGGTGCAAAATTTGAGGCCAGCAATGGCTTGTTTGAAAATTTCAAAAAAACGGGAGGTTTTGCACAGTATAAAATTCACTGGTGATGCAGCTAGTGCCCATCATGAATCTGCTAGAAAATTTATAGAAAATTTACAGAAAAATTAAGAAAAATAATTTTTGATGGAGACTATCTCCCATGTCAATTAAAAAAGCCTTCGATTTTTTTTTGCTTAGAAGGATAAAACTGGATTTTTTTAGGTATTTAATATAGATTAGACGTGCTTATTTTGGAAAAAAATCCCTAAAAGAACCTATGTTTTCTTAGAGCAAAAAGCTGCTCCTAGGTTTAAACCAGCTCGAGAAAAAAGTGCACTGATGTTTGGGTCCAATATATCAGGAGATTGCAGGCTTAAACCTATGTTCATTAACGCATTCGAAAATCCAAGATCGCTATGGGGGATAAAAAAAGGGACCTACCTGTGATTTGGGGGTCTTCGAAAAAAAATCTACATGATCAAATATATATTTGAAGGCTACTTCAAAAATGAGCTTTATTCAGAATTAAAAGACTACTGTAAAAAAAAATGTAAATTTTAAAATACTCTTGTTAATTGGCAGCGCATCTGTTCATCACAAGATCTTTCAGAAATTTCCGAGGAAATAAATGTTGCATCTATTCCCCCAAACACAACTATATTGATACAGCCAATGGACCAAGGAGTTATATCAACATTTAAGGCTCACTATTTGAAAACATCACTCGAGATTTTAAATGATTCTGTTACTTGCGGGGCCTTAGTATAGAAATTTTGGAAAGGATTTAACATCAAAGATTGTATTAAAATAATATCGAAATCTTGGAACCTTTTTCCTCAGTCGTGCCTTATTGGAGTTTGCAAAAAATTAATGCTGTGTATTGACGATAAAGAATATTTGGATATAAAAATAAAACTATCGGAGTTAAAAATATCATGTTTGCACATGGGGCATAGTTTGGTATTGAATGAATTGATATTAGATGATATTAACACTGCATAGATAGAAATAATTCATATGATGAAGATTTTAAAGCTGTGTAAAATTATAATGGATCTAGCACACCAGAAGAGGAGAAGGGATTTAATGGAATAAATTTAGAAGACATACCAGATATACATAAAGGTGTAGATCTCATTGAAAAAGGTATTGGGGTTTTATGTGAGAAAGATAAAGATAGCATTAGACCGGGAAAAATGAAAAAGGACATAAAAATTCCACTTCAAAGTTACCATAAATTAGTTCGCGATTCAAAAAAAAATGAAGACAAACGTCAATCCTAACTTTTTTCATTCAGAAAAATAACTTTCATTGGAATTTTCGATCATATAAATTTTAAACTGTTATTGGCTATTCTAATGAAATAAAATCGATTTTAATTTTATTCAATTACCTCTTTTGACAATTTATAATTTTTTCTATCATTTTATTATTCCCCGATTTTTATTTTTTAACATTTGGACCTAAAAACTTAGAAAAAAAGGATCAAAAGGGTCAGAGTTTTTGATTTTTATTGATTTTATACTTAAAAAATAAAAAGATTACATTAAATTCAATAAACGGATGTTCAGATCGTAATAAAGAATTTCGTAACGATGATATTCGAAATATATATTTTATAACAAGAGGTATGCATTCATATATTAATGTATGGTATACACTTTTTAAAAAGATAGCCATAACCTTCAGTTTTTTTATTAGAGAAAAAAAAATTATTACTTTAAATGTTATATTTACAGATAATCAATATGTGATATTAACTCAGAATTAGTTTCCTAAAGCGCAAAATTTAAATTATGAATTAATGTTTGAATGCACTTTCTCTTGAGCGTAATTCTAATATTTTAGCTAGTCTGATGGATGTATAAAACCAGCTTTTCACCTTAAATTTAGTTCTAAAAGGCGAATTTTAGTCGTTTTATAAAGGATAAATAAAGTATATAAAATAATTAAATTGTAAAATTACCTGGAGTTCCGGATTTGATCCCGATAATTTTTAGATTAGAATAAAAATTCATCGATTAGTAGGAGTGACTTTTTTGTAAATTTGTTATTAAAGAATCATTTCTATTTTATTTATTCATTCAGATCCTCAGAGAGATACTATTTATATTTCTACATCTTCCAGTATTTTAAAGCCCTAATCTTCACTTTAAAGATGCTTATTTTTAAACGGAAATTGAAAAAAGAAAAATTTCATAGGTTTTAATGTTTGGAATCTTTTGAAGTATTTTAGCCTATAAGAGATGTCAGATTATAATTATTTTGTGTTCAAGCTAGGTAAAATTTCGCTTAGAATTTTCGAATTATAAAAATAGTTGAGACATTTCTTTATTCAAATTATTAATTGCCAATCAATTTGAGTTTTCTTTTCTTTTTTTTTTTTTTTTGAATTTTGAAATCAATTATATGCGATTTTTTTCTGTTATTTTTTCACCCAACCAAAGGAAATGGGGATATTTATTTCATTATTTGCGGTTTTTATTATTTTTGTTTCCTATTTTTTTTCACTATTTGGCTCCAATACCTGCATATTTCCATTTTGATTTAAGCGATTTCTAATTCACGATGTTTTTCGTTTTTTGGGAATTATCCGCGAATAACGAGGGATACCTGTAGTTGAAAATTAAAGAAATTAATCCCTTTTTTGGATATGTGAAAAATAAGTTGTAATTTTAAGTGGGTTTTTTTAAAATTTAATTAGTTTATTTTTCAATTTATTTAAATTTTACTAATGGTATGCTTTTTTAATTTTTTTTATTGGAAAATTTTACTTATATATGAATATTAAAAAAGCCCATATTTTTTTAAAGAATCTCCCAAATCTATTTGCCAATTAATCGATATAACCTATTAATCTTGTTATCCGATTTTATGAGTTAAATAAATGTTGATATTGGCTAAAAAATAATGACCTAATCATCTACTACTCATGAAGGGGTTTGGCACACATGACTACACGTTGAATTGATTCACGCACTTTTCATTGGGTATGAGTATTTATATTGCGATTTTGGAATTGCAAATTGTGGATAAAGAATGAAGCTCATAACCATTAGTATTCCATAATCTGTATGTTATAAACTATTGGCTTAGTAGGAAGCTTAGTTGAATTGATGTTTTCTATTCAAAACATATGTAAGAACTGGAATTTAAGGACATCATTGGTTGATTCTATACATGTAAAATAATGTATCGGATACAAATTGGGTGAGTTAGATTCGGCAATAAAACTCCCTTTTAAAGTAGTCAATTTGAGATAAAGCACCGTTATCCTCACCACAAATCTTCGTGAGACCTTAAATAAAACCTTTTATTTGAGTTTTTTTTTGTTGGTTTTCAAATGCGTTTGAGTTAGAAAAATAATGTCCAACAATCATTTGCATAACGTACCTGAGAATGAAGTGGGTGAAAATGGTCAGGGTCCAGGGATACAGCAGGATGAAGATTTACATATAAGAGATTTTCGGAAAAACGAAAGATTATCTTTTTCTGAAAACGAAAGGGATCTGTCTAACGGCACTGGTAAACTAACAATAACCAGTTCCAAAGGTATTTTTGGTTTTTTTCTGACCTTTTTTTTTCGTTTTCTTTTCAATAGTTTATCTTGTTTCTGTTATTAGAATATGTGAATAATCCAAACTATTTAAAGTACTCCCAATCAGTTGAGAAAAACCTTTTGACCTTTGAACATGTCACAGAGTGGGCCGATATCACTTCTTTTCTCTCGAAATTGGGTAGAGTTTTTGAAAGTTTTGAAAGTTTCAATACGATCCCCCACAAGGAAGTGGTATCTAAACGGCTTGCGCAATGCTTAAACCCTGCTTTGCCCACTGGAGTTCATCAAAAAGCCCTGAGTGTTTATGATCAAATATTCAATAAAATAGGCAAATCTCAATTAAACTCAGACTTAAGAATTTATGCTACAGGGATTTTTCCTTACATCAGAAATGCATCAATATCCACTAAGGTATTAAATTATTATTTTTGATCTTTTTTGGTCTTATCTGTTCTTTGGAACATTTAATAACATATTTATTCTAAAAAATTATCAACTTAAAATTAGGGCGTAGCTTTAGATATATTAGAAAAACACGTACTTTCTGTTGTTATAGATAACAACGAGCACCTGCGAAGCTTTTTAATCGCAATTATTTCGGGTATGGAGAGAGAAAAATCAGAAGTATCTACTAAATGCATAAATATTTTGAAAAAAGTTGAAAAAGGCGTTGGCAATACTATATTTATACCCAATCTATTCTCTATTCTTGTATCCAGCTCGTATGATAGAGAAGAAACTCTCAAATTCTTAGCCTCTTGTTTGCCAAACTCATCAAAATCTAAAGAAACAAGCAAAATATATAGTACTGGAAGCTCTTGCATTGTAAGGGGATTATGTTTATCTTTGCAAGATAGTGATCCTTTGACAGTTAGGGCTGCATTAGATCTTCTAGTAAATAAATTCCCCATGGATAGTATTACATTTTCGACTTCCGACATTGCCGTTATAGCCAAATATTCGTCCGAAACTATTCTTAAAAAGGATATGTCTTTAAATAGAAGACTGTATTCTTGGTGGCTTGGCCATAGTGAAGATAGAAGCCAGCAGCAACTTTATCTGAGAGAAAATTCTTTAAATCATCTTAAATTAGCTTTCGAGAAATGGTTTGATTTAATTTCTGGTGAAAACTCTGAATATTATGACCATGAAAACTTATTTAGAGTGTTAATAGCACTTTTGGACAAACCCGACATCTCTCATTCATTATTATTAACAATATTCCCTAAAATAATTATGTATATTGGCTTCAAAAATTCTAAAACCTCCATTAAAAGCTCAATTCGACAAGTTAAAAGTGAATATTTCATAAGAAAACTATTAAATGGAATTAATCCTTATTTTGTATGGACTCAACTTATAATGGTTCTATTCCGCAATCTACCTTTGGAAGAGGATATTCATATGGATAATCTTTCAAAAACTCTTTCTAATATGCGAATTGACATTTATTTATTCACAGAATTTGTGGATCTATATCTCTCTGATAATTCCGATATTGCAAGCGAGTATATCTCTTCTACTTTTTTAGCGCTTATATCGGTTTCTTGTTATGTTTCAGATCTTTTAAATTGTGATGACTCAAGAAAAATTGTTGAGGATATTCTCAAAGTTTCTATTTCAATGTATATGCGTTTGCCTCTAAAAAATATGGTTTCATCATCCATCCCCATTGACTTTCGGGAAGTTGAGGGCTCAAAATTGTTGGAGCTGATCAAAGGCATATATTATGTTGATGAAATAATTAAAATATGGAAAAAAGGTAGTTCACAATCAAATGGTTTTGTCGATTTATCTCAAGACTTTGTAGATTTAATTTGGAGTTTTAATCACAAAAAAGAGTTTGATTCGCCAACAAGTTTTATTTTTAGATCTATATTTCAATTAAAAATGCTAATTTTATCACCCAATTTGACTCCGAATGCATTTGAATACTCATGCAATCTTCTTGTTAATCTAATTAGATTTTCTGTTGAAGCCAAAACCTCTTATAGAAAGTCTCAAAACTTTGTCTCAAGCATTTCTTCAAAATCTCAAGAAAACCGAGCCATTGATTTTGGAGCATATTATCTGAATAAACTGTTCAAAATTTCTATTTTCCCTAATAATTATGCTGACTTCAGAATATCTACCGAAACTATAGTTAATCTTATCTTCCTGGGAGAAATCTCAAATAAAAGCGTTCTTCTCGACACTCCCCTACTTTTGAAAGGATTAAATATTCCAGAAGCCGAGGCTGTATTATGTGATTCCACGATTCTATCCTCCATAATTTCCAATTTATGGAAATTCTTATCATATGAAACAAGATTAGAAACGATAGATTTAATTAACAAATTTACAGAAATTTATGGAGAAAGCATCATCAACAATATTATTTTAGAGCAATTAAAACCCCGGGGACATTTGTCCGAAAGTTTTTTTGAGAAGTTTTGTGTTTTCTGGGTGACATTGTACTGCGAAACAACAAAATTTGATGAAGCTCGAGAGCCAAATTTAGGATATGAAAAATCGAAAAGATTTTATGTTTCAGTAAACAGTACAGTTTCAAATTTTGGCTATTATGGGCTATTGCTGACCACTCTGGATAACTTTACTTGTGGTACTACATTGCTTAAGAATCCTCGTTTTTCTGGTCATTCTCCTGTACCCATAATGCTTGACTCCAACATAAAAACCGGCCTCATTTTTCCAATGTCATACTCTGAAAGTAATTTATCCAATTTAGACCTAGCTTTGATCCCCATTATCCATTCTATTTACTTATACATTTACCAAAACGTGGGATATATTGGGTTGGGGTCAAACTACATAAATGATTCAGGGATATTATGCCAAGATTATTTTTATATAAAATCTTTAGAATTAGGAGTTGATAACATTGTTTTCTATTTTGATATTATCAATTCCCTTTTGGGAGCTTACAAAGAAGCATCCCTTGATTTATTTCTGACTGAAGTTAACTACATTAATTGGTTTCCTTATTTGAATTATTCCAATTCCGAAATTCACAAGTTGGGAAACACCAAAAGTAATCTAAGCGAAGATAATAAGAATGGGGATTCTAAACCCTCACCAATTTTAATAAAACCGGCACTTGCATTTTTAAGCTTCTTTAACGGTCAATCCTCAAACTTCAATAAACCGATAAGCTTTCTTGAGATCTTGATTTATTTAATTATCCCATTATTACAAATAAGGGAGCAAAGTAATTCAATTCTAAGCGACATTAATGGAATATCACCATCTATTTCGGCTGTTATGAAAAATAATTCACGCAAGCATGTTAGGTTTGTTAATAGGGCCTCTGATGTACGTTCTGCATCATTGAGCCTACTTGAACGTGTAATTTTTATTGAAGACCATTGCACTCATATCAAAGTCTCTAAGAACTCCTTCTCTAATCTAATAAGGGGTTTGTTTAACGTTCTAAGTTTTGACCTACCTAAATCCACACCATCGGATGATATGAATACCTCTTGTTCTGTAGAATTGTTGAAAAATCAAATAGAAGTTATTTCAATATTGTCTAAAATATTGGAAAGAATTATAACTCCTTGTGCGTGTAATAGCTGTCAATTAAGCGATACAAATCCAATTGAACTTAAAACCTTGGAAATTCTATTTTTAGAATTAATCCAGTCTAATTTCTATTCTAGAGTTATGTTATTCTTCTTGCTTAAACTTAACCAGCTCTCCGATGACACTGAACCCCTAAGATTTTCTGCTCTCAATTCTTGGGTAGAATTTATTCTTCTATCCCTAAAAATATTCAGTAGAAACATAACCAGTTATAATAACACCAAAACTGATAACAAAGAAACTCCAAAAGGAATAATGGGAAATTTGGTTTTGCCCCTTATAAACATAATGACTGAAACTCTCAATGTATTGAACTCTTTCGTCTTAAATGTCTCTCTTGGATACACTGTGGATTTTAACTTTGAATCCCCTGAAATTATAACTAAAAACATTCTGGATTTTCTTGATCTCAGCCAAGAAATCATATCAGTGTGCATATCCTTTCCAAGCCTACTTCCCCCACCTACCGTTCTACATGATGATTATCAATTATCCATGATTAAGAAATACTTTATTAAAATATTCTCTGGCCTTAAAAAGCTTGATGAAACATCCCCTCCCTTAGATCAAAACACCTTAGTTAACGAAATAATACATAGGATCAGTTGTCCATATTCATTCTCTTTATCTTATTGTTTATCTACGTTTATTTCCTTGTTCAACTCCATTGTCAGATTTGATACACCCATTAAGAAGACACAGGATGAAGTTTTTTTGTATTTATCTTCTAGGACTGGAAAAAATCGATTGTCAAAACCGCCCAATTTCATCCCTTCGATCGTTGTCCACGGTTTAAAAATGAAATTCCAAAAAATTTGGCTATCAAACCCATCTGAATTCTCGTTAGCCATTTGTGATTTCTTTGAAAATTATACTGGATGTTGGTTAGAGCATATTTTCGAACCATCAAACTCTATCAATTTATCTTTAAAGTGTGAAACCAAAAGAGGGCATTTTTCTAATTCCAAATCTGGCGATATAACCGGCTTCAGCCGTAAAGATTCCAATTCCTTCGTTGGAGGAGTATTTGGATCTAGCTATCAACACCCTTTCACCAATAATGAAGTTAATCAAGGTTCTAACAATTGCTTTACTTTGAATTCATCTGAGCTATCCGATTATTATGAATTCCTTAATAATCGGACTGATTACTGTGGTATTTTGTTCAGTCTAGAATTTCTCAATTCTTTGGAATTTTTGCATCTTACCCCCGATGAGAAATCCACCAAAAATAGCATTCAGTATAATCTTTTCAATAGCTTGATACTGTTCTTAACCAAGCTAATTGACCTAATTACTCATAGGATTAACTACGCAAATAAAAGGAGTAGTGATCATGAATTAAATAATAGTTACAGCTCTTATTCTTCGGTTCCAGGATACTCCATGTTCTCCTCTCTTTCTGACATTGGCTTGTTAAGAACTATTGAATTGGTAATTGAAACCAGACTTTTAGAATTCTTGAATTCCAATTCCAAAAGCTACTTTTATTCCCCTGGGTTTGATAGGGAAGCCTCAAACCATTCTGATTATTATTCAATTGACAAAAAGGATTTTCTGGCCACTGATTTCGATTCCCTTTTTACGTCCTCCCTGAAGTTTTTAAAAATCGTTCAAAATAACGATATTTATGATAAGCCATGGCTACCATTCGTTTTCCGCGCTTCAATATCTATCTCCAAGTTTTTACAGATAGTAAATTTAGAAAAGTTTCCCGATCTTAAAGAATCTACTCATATAAATACTAGTGACTTAAAAACGAATCCTGATTCAATTCCAGATCAAATTGAACAAAATTTAAATAGAATAATAGAAAAAGTTATCACATCTACGGGGAAATCAATCTCAGGGTCTCAATGGTTGCGTCGAGTTGGAAAAATATCACAATTTAATAAACTTCGCTCAGTCGAATCTCCTATTTCCAGAAAAAACCTCGGACATAACATGGATTCAATTCCAATTGAAAAGAACTCAAATAGCGTTCTCGAGAATGATGAATTTTTGAAAAAATCTCAATTGAATTTCAAAAATATTGAAAATTGTTGCAGAACAGGTTTAAATCCGCATGATAGTGCAGTATTGTACGCATTAAGAAGTCACGGCTACGTCGAACCCCTTTATTATTGGTGTAACGATGATGTAATCGAAATCAATTTGCAAACTCTTTCATTAAATGTCTTTCCTAACCTTGAATCATTATTCATTTCAAACTCCTTTTCATCACAGCTCATAAATACCTTTGTGGTTTACGTTTTATCCCCCTTAAACAAGATTTTATCTATTGATAGACATGTATCCTACTCATCGCAAGATATATTTAGAAAATTAGGGATCCAAATCAACTCTAATCTTCTAAATGAGACTATAAGTCCATTGTTATCATCCGGAGATTCCACCATTGATATGTCGTTGTTGTCTCCAATGACAACCTCGTTGGAAAATAGTATTGCATTTAAAAACATCAAATCAAAAAATGCCGAAATAAAAACATTTGTTTACAACTCTGAAACCGAAATACATGCCAACCATATTCTCTGTACTTCGAATTTTGATTGGCGATGTGTGGATCAAGCATCACGCATCCATGTTCTTGTATTGGATTCATTAGTTAGCTTGTGTTCTTTGTCGAGATACGAGAAGCCTTTAGGTCGCTCGTTGTGGGAGCTATTTTCCGATTCAAATTTCTTCTCCCAAAAAAGGATGTCATTCAGTATATTTCCTGTATTTCCCGAATCTCAGTCTGCTGGATTTAATAAAGAACCATTTAAATATGGGTCCGAGATTTACAGTTATTTGCCACATAATTACACCTTAGCACTCCTATCATCCAGTTTTGCGCGGTGGGAAATACTTACACAATACTGTTCTACAAACGACCGCAATCAATTTAATGACATCTTACTCAGATTAGGGAATTTTTCCAAAACCACTCTCTTTACAAACAAGTCTCAAGAAGCTCTTCAGAAATCTCTATTACTGCGAAGAGTATCCATGATGATTTGGTCAGGACAACCTGAACAATATATTTCCAATTTCCCGACTATACAAGAAAGACTCGTGGAACTCATTAAAAACCACACTCATAAAAATATAATAAGCGAAATATTTCTGTGTCTGAGAGTCGTTTTGCTGCGCATGGGTCCTAATCGATTAATCAGTATGTGGCCAGTTATTATAACTGAATTGTCGAGAATAATTGGCCAATTCATGAAACTTGACCAAAACTCTTTAACTAAGACTGACCTTAGTACTGTGAACATGCTGTATTCGTGCTGCAAATTTTTAGATTTGTTATTGGTGCTTAAATACCCTGATTTTTCTATTCATAACTCTACTTTCATTCGAGAGGATTGTTCTTCTTTTGGGATCTCAAAGTTGGGCTTTTATTCTGAAATAAATACATCAGCGCCTACCCTACTTGGTGAAGCATATTCTGGTGAAAATGGGCCCATTAACGATCATAAATCTCAAGTATTATCCTCTCCCGTCTCTAGATCCTTTAGGGGCTCGGAAAATTCCTACACCGGTTTGTTGGATCTTTTAGGAGCCCATCTTAAATCTCTTTCAGTGCTTGCTAATATATCTAGTGATTTCTCTATTTCTCAGAAGGATACACTTGGTTCACCGTTAAGCAATGATTTGCAAAAAAGGCATAAAAAATCTAAAAACTTAACTATAGTTGTTCCCAACAACACATTTGATATCCCCTCACATGGGGTTCGTACGAATGGGGAGAATAATGCTTTCTCAACTCCAGGAAAATATTCTAACGACATAAATTCAAAAAAGAGTCTTAGCCCATGGTCTTGCCAAAATATTCCTGGCCCCACCAATGATCCTTTTAAAATAAATTTTAGAAGACCTTTACTGACTGAATCCTATATAAGTAGCCCCCTCGATCTTATCCCTTTTCTTAATTCTATATCGGATATTAATTATCTATGGAATATTGAAAACTATGCCCCAGACGTTTCTTTCATTGAATCTATAGTTTCTCAAGATCTAATGACATTTTATGATTTGTCGCTTTCAAATACACCTTCCTCAAATTTGAGACTAAGCCCATTTAATAGATCAACCGATCCATCTGGAAGGCCATCTGTATTTTCTATTTTCGAAAATATTACGGCTGACCATGTTACCTTTTAAGCCCTCATTAATTCTATTACAATATTGTATCTACTTTTTTTAGCCATCCCTATATTATGTAAATCCGCTATTTAAACACAATAGTTTATTTTTTCAACAATTTTTTCTTAAAAATAAAAAATATATAAACCTCAAATTAGAATCCTAGCATTAAGCTTCCTATTTATATGTATAATTGCAAAAAATTTAGCTCGGCTTTTGACTTTCAGCATCCCCTCAAACTATATTTTCATCCAAGTATACTAAGCTCTAAAATCAGTAAGAATAATAAAAAGAAGAGATTAAGTTGGAATGTGCAAAAAATTCATAAGTCGGATGAGAATCGTAACCTCAGTCATCCAGCCTACCTGAAGCAATACCAGGGGGGGGGGTCTTTCGATCGGTAGATTGTACCCTTTTCCCGTAGGTACGCAGGTAGTAGTCCGGTAGAGGAGCTTATTGTATTTAGGATAATAGTCTTTTCTATACGACTTTTTCTTTTTTTCATATTTTTTAGTATAGTTTTTAATGACGTTATCTTACAATAAAATTCTGTGATACAAAAATAAAAAAAAAACAAAAAAACAGTGGGTGTAGAGTTGTGGAGTGGAATTGAGTTGGAAATTCCCAACTTTTTCATGAAACTATATATCAGAATATGTAATAATCTATATTTATTTTTAAGCAAATCGATTATTAAAAAAAAGAATAAATGATGCTCTAAGCTATATTAATACTTTTATTCCCTTGATTTTTATGGTAATAAAAGACAACGAATTAAAGTGATATATTTCGTGCTGAATTTTTGAAGTTAATATTATTATTTACTACCAAGTAAAAAGAATCCGATTATAGTTTTTTTTTAAAAAAAAAAAAAGAATTTTGAAATAATCTTATTATCTGCCACTAATTATTTGAAAGTTTATCAGGCGTCATCAGATCTGCTTTTGTAGGGTTTTCTTGATCCAAAATACTTGAGTGATTGGGGCTTTCTGGTTTGGAAATTTTAGATGAAGTAGTGTTAATTACTCTGAGGAGGATGCCAACAGTTACAAAGATACCACCAATCATTGAGCACATTTTTATCAGAAATTTAGAAAACGGGGTTTTTATTTCCGTAATTTTAACTAAAATTGGCTCAACATCATAAGTGAAAAATATGCCAGCTGTGAATTTTGGAATAATAATAAAAAAATGATTAGATGCTGTAAAAAATGATAAATATCTATCCAGAGTGAGGAAATGAATACCTGCAACGTGGTTGAAAAAATCGGCATCAACAGAATTTTGATTAACAGAGTATTGATTAGTGAAAATGGCCTTTCCGTTAGTTCCTATTGAATAAAAACAGTGTTATAAAAGGGATCTTTAGATAAAAACTCCACTACAGAATAATTTTAATATTTAAAGGAGTATTGGTTACCTTTGTATATGGTTGGAACTACGCTGATGTAATACTGATAATTTATAAGCTCTAATCATAAGAAGATTGTATAAATAAATAAAAATAAATTGAAAAAAAGATTTTTCATTACTTTTATCTGCGATTTGGTAAGTTTCATCCAGGGGGTTAATAAGGCTAGGGTAGAAATTTCCAAAAGAAAACTCGTTGATGACGTGCGTAAGGTTGATTGCTTAGTAATTATCAAGAAAAAATAAAACGGATTTTTGTTATAAAACCAGGATTTTAAGTTATAAATATAGTAATAAGAAATACCTGGACTCCCGGGAAGATTAGAACCAAATCCTTGATCAACCAAAGTAATATGGAAAGAACCCTTAATCTATTTTCAGAAGTATGGAACAGAAAAAGGTATGGAAACCCGAGGACAAAAACCAGAAATTTGATAAGATAAAATAATTGAACCTTATTTGTAGTCAAAGTGCCGTACATTCTACATGCATGCTGGTCGTTTGATTTGCTTCCAAACCCCTTTCCGAAATTCCTGCGTTTTTTCGAAAGTTTGATTATATCGTGAACGTGCTCTTGATCGCCGTCGAGTTTTTTTTTCGTGTCAGAAAGAGTGTTTAGTAACCTGAAATCAGACTAAAAAAAAATAAGTTGAATACCAGCGAAATTGAAAAGGATTATTAAAGGGGTTTGCGTACCTTTTCTTTGAAAATCTTGGACTTAACATTGTTGATGTCACCGGTTCTATCTACAATGTCCATTCTAAGAGCTAATATATCGAAAAAATTGTATAATTTCCCGTAGTATTGGGTTTTAAAGCCAAAATCATTTATGTTTGTTTAAGCGTACCTGAACAATCCGATTTTACAACTACATCAAAGTTGATATCGAATTTATGCTCAAGGGAATTGTCTACCGAAAATTCGTGACGCTCCCTGTACTTTAAATAATCCGAAAACTCGGTAAAAAAAGTTATAAATATAGTTATATACACAATGATAGAGAATAGACCGCCGCTAGTAGTTCTGGATTCGAAGCTTTCCTCGACCTTGGAAAACATGTCCAGCCTTTTAAAGGAGTTTAGAAACTGCATGATTCTCGATTTTTTTTTATTCTTTCCAACAGATAAATTTCAAAGAAGTAAAAGAAAACCGAAAATGGTATACAAGCCTTTTGATGGTCTTTTCAAAAAATTAGGATAATGCCAGCGTCAATAGCCTAATTTTTAGTAATATAAAGTTAATATCCCTAATAAACTAAAACAATTGTGACTTGTTTAGAGAGTGGGTGGTTGGCCACATTTACTCCAAGACTGAAACAAACTATGACAAACCATATCATTTCAAAACTAGCTGAGGATGCAATAATTGGACAAATAAGGAATTTGTTGGTTTTCTATTTATCAATTGGTTCCATAACCTTTGTTGCTTCTATATTTGGTTTGATGTCTCATTTTATCTTGTGGCTTCAATTGGGTTATTTTAAAGCGTTCCAACTATATTCCAGCCTTTTGAAATCAAAAATGTTTGTAACAAAAATCTGAATTACATATATTGCTACTTCAAGAAAGTAATAGGCCAGTTATATTCAAGAATATTTTATAAACTGAAATACAATTTCGACAATTAAAACTGTTAAAAAAAGGCTACGCGACATATAATCCAATTCTATTTCGTCCAATAGAATTTTTACCCAATTTTATAACTTTCAATTGGAGGGGGGGAAAAACTGGGTTTGAGTTTTCTATTGTTGAATTTCGAACAAGTATTGGTTTTGGAAAATAATATCAACGATTTTTAAACCAAAAAGTCTAACACTGTTTGCTTATCAATTTTGAAGCAAATGGAATTGGTTGAAGTGGAACCTGGATGAATTGTAAATTGGATGAAAAGTCATTTTATGAAATGAGAATTGGATGTAAGAATTGGATAAAATGTCCTGATATCGTTAAAAAACATGAAAAATGTGTATTATTACGATGTAAAGGGTCGATAAGAGCTAAAGAAATAGTCTTAATATGATTTGATTTGATCATTTGCAGTGAGATTCCATAAAGCGTGGGAAATTTAATTCATGAAGAAATGCCGGTTTTTTAATAAATCCACAAACATAAGCTCTCCTTAAAGTTGAAAGTTAGTAGTGCAGATCATATTGAATAGCATAAGTTTATCTAAGGCTATAATTTGTGAACTGTGTAAATTTTAAATCCATAGTAAAACTATTATAAAATTGTCCATGTTAATTTGCATGTAGGGCGCAAATGATTTACATTAAAAAAAGATTCATCAAAATAGTAGATTTAGACGAATTATTTAAAAAAATAACGTAAAAAATAATATAAACAAGAATAAATTTTGGTAGAATAATTAAAGCAAGTATAAATGAGATAAAACTGCAGCTCTTTGTAAATAACTAAAAATTAATAAAACTGAAGCAAAAAGATAATGTAGACCAAGGTTAAGACCACAGACATCAATCTCTGCTATCCCCTGACTGAACCAATGCGCCCAGTTTTCGTTGCTCTGTTTCCAGCCTCACGCTTTCCCCAGGTCTTGAATAGCCATTATACCCACAAGCCTACGCTAGGATACAATTACCAACAATGGACCTCAGGCGGACAGAGATTCCAATAAGCTATAATCATTACCCAACCATACATATCAAAGCTCCCCCAGAAGCAGGGACAGTCTGACGCCACTCAAACAAGCTGATAACTTATAAAAATTTTCATATATATTCATTAAAAAAAATCAATAAACAATTATTATGGGGTGTAGATTTACCTAAACAAACATCATTTGGCAATGAGATTTTAAAAAATTTTAGCAACCTTTTTATGGACCAAATTGTTGCCATCTAGCCAATAAATAAAATGTAACAATTCGATTAAAAGATAATTGTGACAGCTTGTTTTAAATTAGGAACAAAATTATTTTGCATGCATTGGGGAGAATCTTTTTGAAAGCCAACATTTTTTTGCCTTTTAAAATATTGGCTAAATTCTAAACATGGTTAATTAACAACTCAAACTCCAAATTTACGAATGGATGTTTAAAATAGCACATTTAATTGACTATTTTTCATCGCTTTAGGATAGAAACGGCCTTTTTATATTTGTACTTTTTTTCTCCAAATTAATTTACACAGAAATTTTGAGGCATATTATCAAATTAAGTAGTAAAAACTTATCTCTTTCCAGGCCTTAAAATATATTGATTTTGTGTTTGCAAAAAAAACCCCCGATTTCTATTCGAAGGTGGAAAGGATTATTTGGATTATAAAGGTTTTTTTTTCATAAAAAATTCGTGTTGAGCTAAAAACGAAGGCCATTTTCGCACTGCATGCCCGAAGGGATTAAAGTATAAGTATCCCTCTTCAAATAGAGAGTCCTTCATATAAACTATAGAAACACACAAATACATCCCTGAGAGTAAGATTTTTTCGTTCATGCTTCTCTAATTTTGAAAATATTTTTCTTATAATATACAAGAAATGGAGTAGACTAAAGCTCTCTTTGATAGGGTTTTATTTTCTAAACAAGATTCTGGATATCCTGTATAAAAACAAATCCCCTGTTTCGAATTATATGTTAGTTGAATATCGCTATTTTCTGCACCCGAGTTTCTATCTTTTCCCTGATTGATTTATTCCCAAATTCAATTGGTTTGGTTTTTTAACACACCTGGTGGAATATAGATATAATATTCTAAAAAACAACTTAACTCTCCCACCGCATGTATGTGCTGCGCACTACAATTTGTTTAACTATAATTAAATATTCTTCTTTCGCTGAAAAGATCCCGCTAAAAGTTTTAATTTACTCGAGGATAAATAAAATAGCGTAAATACTTGTCAAAATCAATGGCAAGAATTAGCCTACTTAAGATGCAGGAGCTAACTAATAATAAAGATGGAAAAAAAAGACGGGTTTCACCTAGAATCTTTGATATCTGCTAGATATAAAAACAAATAGTTTAAATAATAAAATTTGTTTCAAAGAACAATCCATCTTAAATTCATAGAAAAAATAAAGAAAAATCAACCATGTCCGATCTTCTATTGCCTATCCGGACAATCATAATAAACCCAAAAAGTAAAAAGGTTTGGCACGAAAAAATATTAAGCATTTCATTCTTCAAATATGGTTTAGCTATCTATTGGCTATATTATGTCTTAGTTTCGTTTAAGAATGATTTAGAAAATGCTGATAGGTTTTTTTAGTTCCCGACTGAGTACTTTGGCCAATTTTCTAATAGGTTTATATTTGAAGTCGTTTCGGTGCAATCCAGCGAGTGGATAATCGATTGATTTGCGAATGAGCTCTGTAAAAAGCCTGGTGAAAAACTGCTTTTTATAAATAAACTTATGCCCCCATCTTTCGAGGCTCTAGTCTACTCAACTTTTTTATTATACCTTTACAATTCGATGCTACTTGAATTGCTATCTCAACTTTAAAAGAAAAAAATATCTTCTAAAGACATAGATTTCCAATCATCTTCAAACATAAAATAACAGACAATTTAATTCCTACGTGTTTTCTGAATTTAGCATTTTGTTTATGCCAGCTTATTCAAAACATCATTTTTTTTACGATTTCAAAGTTTACTTCTCACCTTCAATTCTGCCCTTCCTAGTTTTTGTTAAAATCGACTCTCCTATGAAGCTTTTTTATATTAGAATGTTTTCTTGTATTGTTCTTCGCACTATAAGAAAATTACATTTAATATTTTTTAAAAACACTATATCTCATAATCCTAAAGCCAATAAAAAAAAAAGAAAGTCTATGTTCTCAAAGAAATAAATCTTTATTATAAAGAAATCTAATAATATATCGGTGTTATTTCAAGCTTGCAAAATTCAACAATCTTTCAATGCTGTTTCTCGGATTTGATATTATTTTAATTGATATTGGAATTCTCTAACCTGGTTTCAATGTTGTGTATTAAAGCTTTGAGAAAACAACAAAATTTTCTAATTAACCTTGATAAATATTAATATATATGTATATCTGTTTTGAAACGACTGAAAAATCTATTTGTAATAAAATACCCCGGTATATGGCCTCAATATCCATATTCTGTTAAACAAGAGGCTTCATAGTTTAGTGTGGATAGTATAATGAGAATTGTTCGCATAATCCTTTTAATGCCTTGTCGTAGCTTTGGTAAGAAGTCTTTAATATGTGTATCCTGTTGGGCCTCATTTTTTTATTAGAAGCTGGAGATCTATAAATGAGTTTTTTATTATTGAAAAAATCCAAACTTATTAATAAAAGGGATAAAAAATGAATACCTTTGAGAAGTTTTGTTTCTCAAGAATTCCATCCTGCAAATTCCCAGGACTAATTTATTCTCTACAGAGTTTGGCTCTGCCGACAGTTTTATTAGGGATAGCGTATTCCTTCCTAATTTTTTTTTTATAATTTAGAAACTTTATTTAGAAAAAAGATTTTGACTTTTAAAACTGAAAATACCTTTATTAATAGCCTGCTGAATCTGGGCTTCTTCCAAATCCTCTTTTTGGGACTTTTTGAACCCGTTCCTAATAAGATTTTGTAGTGTATTTATAGCTTGCTTTTGGCTTCCCAAAGCTGATTTCGTTGTTTTTAGTAAATTCCTATACAAAATCCTTGCCGACTTTGAAGTATCCATAATTTAATCTGTGCGTTTCTAATTAAAAGTGTTATATTCGAATATTGATTTTTTATGCTTAAAAGTAAAAACTTGATCCTTTATGCTTCAAATTTGTGAAAATCCCTTTAGCCACAATATTTCGGGCAAAAAATTGCCTGATTTTTTATTTTTTAAAAAAAATCGTATCAAATTTTTTATGTAATAGGTTAAATAAAAAAATTAGTGAAATGAGTTAAAACCTGACCTATTAATCTTTCAAGTAGAAAAATTAGTAGCCCAATAATACTGTTAAATCTAAGTTGACATCGAATAGAATTGATTATTCTTATATAAAGCCATTAATCTTTCGAATAATCGGTTTGTGAAGTGTCTTTTTTTATACCTTTATATAAATGGAAATTTTAAATGATCTTTACAATAAAAGTTAGAAGACCTCCCTCCTAAAAAAAATAGCCAGGTCAAATAATTTTGAAAAATGTTAGCTAAATTATGAAAAATAAATAAATTGAGAACTGGGTCTAACCAGACTGAAGTACTAAGCACAATTCACTGGATAAATTAAAAGCGCACTAAAAATATCATTATTAGATCAAATTAAAAATTACAGAATATCAACTAAATATATCATCAGAAATGTCGCCTTTTAGAGAAATCTTCTGCATGTGTGATATCATTCAAACTTGGTTGCTCTTAAAGTTCTTTAAAAAAGATATCGAATAGTATTTATAATTTAGTGTAAAATTTTGGGAATATACAGAAATGTTTTGTAATATACTCTATAGTGAATGTTCAGTTTATGAAATTTAAAAACAATGTAGACAGCTCTCTCTATCTTTTGAAAGGAAAAAAAAGTAATCCGACTTATAAAATCGTTTAAAAATTTACAGTATATTTCCTCGAAAAGCTAATGTAAAAAATGGGTACTATGAATAAAAGTATCCAAAAGGTGCAAACCCCAAGCTGGGCTAACGTAATTAGCCTTGGAATTAAACCACATGGAAAGAATAAAAATATATAAAATAATCTCAAACTAGTATCTTTACTAAAAATTACTACAGTAAAAATTCCTACAAAAAGGAAAATTCCATGCCTAGGTGGGACAAAACTTTTATTAGGGTTGTCATCATTGGGAAGTAATGAAAGCATTGAAGATTTTTTTGAAAATACATTAACCCAGTTTGAAGAAACTCAAAAATGATTTCAAATCGACAACCGTCGTAATATACTATTTTTAAAATTTATAAACGAGAAAGATCTGTAAAAAGCAAAAAGGCAAAAAAGATCGAAATATCATATAATGGAAAAAGTTTTGATCTTCCAGAGACCACAGAATACTCAGAAGAATTTAAAAATATCACAATACTGTCATATAACGGCTTTAGTGTATGGGAAGTAGCGCAAAAAGTACAAGAATAGCTCTCAAAGATCAGTGAAGTAATGTATATCACTGCACTAAAATACAAAAACATCAATGCGTCTCCATTAAAAAGCATTAAAATAATACTAAAAATGAAAAATAAAAATAAAATAACAAACTAATTGTAAATTGTAGTTGCAAAAGTATTGCTTCTGTGGAAAGGATACCAAGCAATAGCACATACTAATAAAAAATTGACCTTTAGAAAAATCAGTGCTAAGAATTAAAAAAAAATCGAAATAAAATCAAAAAGAACAAGGACTCTGTACTTGAAAAACATTTAAAAAATATTTATTCAAGAAAGAAATCAAAATTAAATTACAAGAGAGGGGGAAAATAACACTATTGACTCTAATAAAAACTCAGATATTGTCAAAAATGATTATAAAGTATCTTTTCTGGAAAACCCGAAAGAACCGGAAACTTTTCCAAGCGTACTAAAAGAACCTAAAAATATATTTAATGAAGAAAATATTACCTCGATAGATATTAATAAAAAATCCTTGAAAAAATGTATCACGTGAATTTGAATATTTAGACTCGGAAGACACTAGTATATCAAGAAGAGATCTATACTCAAGTCCTACTCTAAATTTTTTATCTAAATTTAAAAATAACAAAAGTAAATCTAGATGAACCTACAAAAAAATCCAAAAAATTAAGAATCTGAAAAAAATTATGGTAAAAAATATACCCAAACAAAGATAAATCGGTGTAATCGACAAAATGAAAGAAATTTCAGAAACAGTAGTGAAAGATGTCAACACAGAAAAATCGATGGAAAAAATAAGCCAGATATGAAATATGAGTAAACTGGAGAAAGCCGTCTTTACTGAAGTGGAAATAGGACTTATTTAAAATCTTCAATATAATACAATTGGTTAAAAAGCACTAATATATATATAAAAAAAGGGAAAATATAAGTATATCAACTTTCAAAGTGAAATGAATAGCCAATAAAAAAAAGGCAGGCTATTTACATTCCCGATAAGAATTGAAAATCCAGAAACTTTCTGCCTTCAAGAAATAAACAATTAAAAATTAGACAAGCAGCTCTGAACCAACTACTGGAACGGAATGGTATCATTGTTTAAATATACAGCTACAATTATTATTAATAAAAAATATAAATTATTGGAAAGAACTATTTACTTCGATGGTATAATCAACATAACAATGATTGGAACAGAGGTTAAAAAAAAAATAAGGGTAGTGGACCTATATCTACCAAAAAAAGAACGCTAAAGAAAAATCCTATTAGCTTTCACAACAGAAAAATTACTGGATAGTAAAAATAGAGATGAAGTAATTATAATTTTGGGCGATATGAATATGGTCGAGATGAAATAAATGATAGGCCCCTGTCTAGAATAACAAATAGAAAAGAATGGGATAACATGAAAGAACTAGTTAAACCATTTATACCATCGAATATGTTAAGCGATTGAAAGGAAATGACATAATATATATCTGAAAAGAATATTCTGTAAGGTATGATTCAAGAATAAACCATACTTTTATTTCCAATGGCGTTCTCCAAAAATGCAAAATAAAGGAAATTAAATCAATAGAATTACCGGATCATAAATTCCTTACTTTCAAAATATCTAATTGGTAAAACAGCAGAACAGTCTACAAAGATAATTGGAGGCTTAACTCAAGCTTACTTTAAATCCCACAAGTTTCAGCTGAGATACTAAAAATTCTAAATATGAATTGCATAAGTATAGACGAATGGGATTCAATCAAGTGCAAATTTAAGGAAGTTTACATTAAATTTGGCAAATTAAATTCTAGGAACACTAAAATTGATTCACTAAAATATACAAATAAAACATAAAATACCCTAATAAAAAGAAAAAAATGCGAGCCCAGCTGAAATACAGCTTTAGAACAAAAAAATACTATCAAACGATAACGAAATAAAATTGATAAAAAAGAAACAACTGGATAGTATAATTTTCTGTTCTCGGAATGATTGGGCAAAAAAAATTAAAGGTCTAACGAATATTTCTTTGGATTATTAAAAAAGAAAGAAAAAAAGAAAAAAATAGACAACTTACATAACAATAAAGGTGAAATAATAACATTAATTATGAAATTAAATAAATATCAACGAATTTTATTCTATTTTTTTATTAAGGACAAAATCTGTAACAATATCCAAACTATAATAACTGAATACATCAAAAAAAGGCTAAATCAAATGGAGTATCTAGAATTAGATAATGATATAGATATAGACGAAATAGAGATTTCAATTTCCAGCTTACCAAAACATAAATCGCCTGGAAGGATGAATTTTCGTTTGAGTTCTACAAAAAATATAAAATTATATTGGACAAGCATTTGAAAACCTTGTTTAATAATAATAATGAAATGAATAAATGGAACAAAATCATATGATTATCGGTAATGTCCCTCATTACAAAAAAAAAAAGATGATCAATCAAGATTAAAAAATTACAGGCCAATAACTCTATCAAATACCGATAAAAAAATATACGCCAAAGTTCTCACAAATATACTACAGAAAGTCATTGGAACACTAATAAATGAAAAAAAATCGGTCTTAATAATTTTTTTTTTTTGATAATATACACTCAGCTAAATTATTTGAAAACTGCAAAATAAAAAAAGAAATTACAAAAGGATAAATGCTATTATTAGACCAAGAAAAAGCACATGGTAGATTCTACTGGGATTATTTATTCATTTGACTTGAAATTTTTGAAATTGTCCAATCTTTTATAGAAAGAATTAAAAACATATATTATGGATCAAAAACATCAATTATTATTAACTGAGAAAAAACCGGACCAATTGATATATAGCAAGAACTAAGACAGGGCGACCCATTGTCTCCAATAGTGTATGATTTTATAACAGAACCACTAATATCTATGATTGAAAAAAATATTTCATTAATCCCAATAGCAAATAAGGGATTAAAAATCCTAGAATACACAGATGACTCACTAATTGGAAATAATAACCGCGTCTGAAGATGAAATAATCTATAGAGCGCCTAAACTCCATTATTTACCTTCTAATGCTAAAATTGTCTTAGAGAAAAAAATGTGAATAAAAATATGTTCCTCAAAAAACATCTGGCTAGAAAAAAAATTTCTGAAACAAATTGATAAATTTAAATATCTAAGGATTCTTTTTAATTCAACAGGCATAGCGTTAAAGAAGACCAAGAATCCCTATAAAACAACATTACTAAAAAGGTAAAAATCTGGAATAACAGAAAAACTTTGCTTAAAGAAAAAGTTCTAATGGCTAGCACTTCTTTACTTTCAAAATTATGATTTGCTGCATATTTTATATCCTTTGAAAAATATTTTATATCAATTTTTTGAAAAAAGGTAAAAATTTTATTTGGAGCAATAAAAAAGCACAGATCAAATTATAAACTATTGAGTTGGAAAAAAAAAGTATTCATCTGCCTATTAAATGTAGAAGCGCAATTAAAAACCCTCTTCATTGGAGGGTAAAATGACTTTTTTGGAAATAGGAAATTTATTTGGAGAAAATTGGTTTTGAATAACCTCGAATTAATCTCCGATAAGTACACATAAAATGAAAATTATCATGATATACTGGCTAAAAAAACAAAAAGAAAAAAGGTCAATCAATTTTTACCAATGTAGAGATATGCTATAAAATTATCAAACGAAATATACGAAATATATGATTCTGATATATACAACTGGTCATACGAAAAAAATGAAATCTTGGGCCAAAGAAATTAAACGAAATTCTTGGTATAAACCTGAATAAGATGGACCAATTTTTGGTTTCTAAAAATAAAATAACTAGTTGTGGAGAATCTATATCAAACTGTGATCTCTTCTGGGAGGATGATTCGGATTATATAATTAATATCAAAATAAAAAATAAACCAATAATATTCGATATAGACTCAACGCATAAGCATGAATGGTTCGATAAATAATCCATCCACTATTCTAAAATAAATTCAGAAAGCTTCAAGATTAACAATAAATCAATAGATAAATGAATAAATCTTTCTTTCAAAAAATTATTGACATCAAATATAGAAAGGAACCAATGTTTCAACCAAAATGGGATGCTATTGGTAAATCAGTCAAAATTAAACCAATTTTCAATTGGCTAAAAAATCAAAAATTGGACCTAGAGCCCAAAATTTCTAGCCATTTGTATTTGCTTTTTCATAACGCACTAATCACTGGAGAAAAATTGAGATTATGAATACGGGTATATTTGACCATTCACAGGGATGGAAATATGCGAACCCATAAAAGAAAATATACTACATATTTGTTTTGGATGCAGAACAATCAAAGAGCTCTGGATGCTAATTTTCAAGTTTGTAAACGAGAAATCTACGGAGGGCAATGTAGTAACGAGTATAATGACTGTTGATATAATATTTGTTTTATTAGAGCCATTCAAATGCAAGTTTCATAAAATTGAGACTCTGTATGACCTAGCCATATGGAAAATTTACAGGACTAAAACTGAAGCTGCGTTAGAAAATACAAATCTGTCAGCCGAAGATATGTTCATTAGATGTAGAAACGATCTAAAAGAAAAAATCATCAGAGATTCCAAAAGCCTAAATAAAAGAGACACCTGGAGCAAAATAGAAAACTTTTGGTTTTCAATTGAACCAAGTGGAAAAGTTAGATTCAGCAATTAATTTAATCTTCCCAAAAATCGTCTCTTATTAATCTTAATTTCTTTTTGTCGAAAACACATTTTAACTTTTACTAATACAATAAAAAATTAAAATTAAAATTAAAATAAAATAAAGTAAAATAGTTGAAAAACGCTCAAAAAAAAATCTCAATTTATAAAAAATAATAACATCAAAAATAAAGATAAAAATAAAAAAACAATAAAGACAAAATAAAATCTGAAAATTTTAAATATATAAACCAGATTAAACTCTATAAATTTAAATGAATCAAAAAATCATCAATAATGAATTGATTATACGAACCATTGTACAAAATTTGGAAAGGAGATTATTTCAGATAATCAAAATATTAGACATCTTTTTTCTGAAAATATTAAATTGTGCACCTAATCACCAATGGTTATAACTATCAAACTAATATCAACTAGAACGGAAGATATTATAGGCCTTTGGGTATTTTGCAAATTTAAATTGCTTTTAAATGGGTGGGTGCTCCGCAAAAATTTAATTTTTGCATAAAACCTGATCATTAAAACCATGAATACAAAGTAATAGAAATATCAATTCAAATAAAGTAAAAAAATATAACAAGGAGATTATTAATGAATAAAAAATATAAACCTCAAAATATAAAGCTAATCAATCTTAAAAAACTCCCCAAATTTAAGTATGATAATATATTATTATTACCTTTCAGTTTGAAGAAAACTTCACTTCTAAAGTAAAAGATAAACAAAAGTGAATATATATGATTATAAAAATCACTAAGGCGAAGAACAATGAAAAAGCCCTGATAAAAAAAAAGCTCATATAAATAAACTATTAAAAAGAAAATGTAGTATTTATAACCACATCCATTTGAAATATATATATATAAAAAGAACTACTTTTAAAGAAATTTTTGGAAAGATTTATACTCCAGATTAAAATAGAAAAAATTATTATTATTATTATTATTATTTATTTAGGAAAACGATGGAATATCTTATGGATTTTTTTCCCTGAATAAAATAAGTTTCAAATAAAATTAAATGCTATTAAATGTATTAATATATATAAGTGATCAAAATTGTGAATTTTTTATTTAAAAAAATATATAGATTAATTTTATTGTTTATTTGGGCAAAATTGATAATTAATTTTCAGGTCTAGTGTTTTAAAGATGACTGAAAATTTGGGTGGCTTTTTAAATAAATCCAAGTTAATCTATTCTGATTCACACACATATATATATAATTAGCGAAATTTTTTTAAAAAAATCATTCAATAAAAAAAATCAATATTTTCTCCTAAATTTATCGATTTTATTTCAATGATACAATTTTAAAATTGATTTTACATTAATATTTAATCACGACAGATCTTTTAAATATATTCAGTCTTTTTAAATATTCACATACTTTATTCCAAAATAAGTTTTATTTTTAGTATATTATAAAAAATGGCAAGAAAAATATCGAATGAAAATTAGTTAATAATACAATATTGGAAGAGCGAAAAAAAATTATAATTTAATCTCATTTAACCGATTTAATTTTGTTGAAAAAGTTAAAAGACTGGATGCTAATTCAAAATAAAATTGGGTAAATTTCATCAAGGTATAGTTACAGCATACTAACACAGCAGTCATGAAATATGTTTTTATTATGTCCTAGAATTGACACCTAATAAAAAAATATTATAAATTTACGAACTTGGAGTTGAGTTTAGGATAATAAAAAGAACAATCGAAAAAAATAGAAAGCTTGTGAAAATAAATGATTTTAAAAAAAAATACAGGAGAGGAGGGACCTATTTATCTTATATTTTCCGAGAAAATATGCAATAGGAACTTATTCATAAAAAAAATAATCAGAAAACCTTTAAGCGGCCGAATTTTTCTCTTTTATATACAATTCGACGTAAAACTTCACCTAAATCCAGAATATATATTTTATCAAAATACAAAACCTTCCATTATGATTAGATTTATAATTCATTGTTGGAAATTAACCTGAAATAACTTCATTCATAACTAATTTAATCCAATGATTTATCTTGGTATCTATATCCATTGTAACCAATCACGGCGATTAGTTTTATTTTATAAAATTCATGATCTTTAAAAAGAGTTGACAGCGAGAAATTAAATTGAGGGGTAAGAGCTGTTTTTTATTCTGCTAGAAAATTCACCAATGCAGCATATAATTTCTAACTAATGGGTCAAAGAACCAATTTCTGGTTTCTTACGTCCTATTTTTTTAAAAAAATCATGGGAAATAAGAAAAAAATATAAATAATTTTTTTATATACAACGTACTGTGGATGATGCAACAGCTTATGAATACCGAAATTCTCTAAATGTCGAAATTTCTGTTTTTAAATATATTTCCTTATCTAAATTGGCTTATTTATATAGTATCAAAAATAAAAAAATATTTATTTTTTTGAATAATAATTATTATTATAAAATTTATTTAATTTTCTCTTCGTTGAATAAAAAAGGGTTCCAAATATATAATAAAAATTTTAAGGAAAGATAACAACTATGAAAATATACAAACATTATATGTTTTTTTGAAAAAATCAATTGAAATTATTAAAGATGCATACTTTGAATATCTTCCTTGTTTCGAAAATATATATATATATTTCAAGGCATTTTCACTGTAAGGAATTATGAATTATTTTTATACCATTTTTCTGCTTTATATGGGAAAAATTTGTTTTTATATATCAAATAAAGTGAGAATGGATATATTTTCGAAAAATCCAAATAAATTTATCAGCCTAGATTTCTCAAAACTAAATAAATTTCCAAAAATATTACTACATCGTAACTTTTTATTTTTGGAGGAAGTTTTCGATATTTGGAGCCATACATTTTTCAGCTGCTATAATTTTGTTATAATATATTTTTTTTCACAAATAAATTTTTATAAAAAAACATAAACTCCAAAATCTTATCAATATTACTTTGAAACATCAAAAAAGATCTGCAGGAAGAAACAAGCAAAATAAAAAACCAACTTTTTAATTCTGGAATTATTTTTGAAAACGTGTATGAGGTAGAAAAAATTAACAATTTATTTGATTAAAAATTTATATTTATTTTATCTATGCATTTATTTATTAAATAATAATTCAAAAAAATTGGCATAATTAAAATCCCCTTATATTTTTTTCCATATTAAATCATCAATGTAAATTATTAGTATCAATCGACTTGGATACAATATATTGGTATAAGATCCGAAAAATATTAATAAATATGGTAGTTTTTATGTTTTATTTAATATGGGGGGGGGGGTTAATAAAGTACTATATAACTCTTACTAATTGAGCCTCGTTTTTTTTTAGGTAAATTATATTTAAACTAGAAATATAAAATTTCCTTAAATTCCGAATTCTTATTGATAATATTGTAAATTGATGATAAAAAATATATAGTTTATATTGAATACGCATCTGAAAAATTCCAAAGGACAAAATTTTTATATGTTCAAATTTTGAACTTTTAATAATAAATTTTTCCCACGCACAACATTTCGCGGTGTATAGAATAATGGCTATTTTAAGGCTGAGCACTTATATGTATTCGGGATATTTGATGGTTAATTTTTTGATACTATTGGCATTAAAATGAATAAATTGCCTTTAATATATGGAAAATCGCTAAAATAAAGAATTTTTTTTAAACAATACGTCTTTTACCAAACTAGAAAAAAAAATTGTGAAGAAAATTTTCTTAGTTTTATAATTATGACTCGCTAATGGGATTTATATCTAAATTTTTTTTATTAAATAAAGGTAACTTTATTAGAACCCAAAATTTACTTATAAAATATACACAAATTTTTTTGAAATCTCCCATTGAATACAATATATTTTTAGTGATTGTTTGTCTTGAAAATTTCTTTGAGAAATTAGAACAATATTTAAATCCCAAGTTAAATTAAAATCCAATTTTTTTAATGTATTTTTTTCATGTAAATATTTTAAAAAGATTGCTAAATTAAATATACTAAAAAAAATATTCGCTATTGTCCCTAAAATAATATTTTTCACCAAATATTTATATTGAATATAAAACCTCTACTATATTAATATATATAATAGCATATTTCTTCTTTTGGGATAAAATTGTATCTTATTATTCTTCTGATCAATATTTATTAAATATTAATTAAGGAGGTTTATTTGTGTATAAAATTTTAAATATGAAATAAATAGAGATAAATTAAGAGTGCCTTTACGATACGGCAGAAATACTAAAAGTAAAAATTATATTGCTATGCAAACCTCAATTTTATTGAACAAAAAGAATAATACAATTCCATCTCTAGAAATGATGGGATAACAGAAATTTAATGTAATATATAAACCCCAATGATTTTTTTTCAAGAATAAAATTTATATTAAATATGGCGTGTTAAAACTATACAGCCTTGGTAATAAGACAATATATATATATATATATATATATATA
>LSSL01001204.1:0-11236 GCA_001953115.1 Smittium mucronatum
CGGATATTTAAATAATAAAAGGTTTATTTGTGTAATTAAGATCGAAGTTAAGTGGTTAACACTTTTTTGATAATTTAAGAGTTTAATTCAAACGCAATTTTAATAACATTACTGAATTTTATAATATAATTTATGGATTTATTATTGGATTTACATTATCTGGACTGGTTTAATACCAAAAAAAAAAATAAGTACCGTTTGTATAGCTTTATTTAATCATCTGATTGGATTTTTCATTGTAAATTATTGCTGTAATGAAGATTGATCCTTTTTATCTTTGCATTAATTTCCTATTGTAGGGAAAATATTTTTCATATCAATACTGATTTTATCAGAATTTTTTTTAAAATTCTGATGGAATTATTCCATTTTCGCCTTATTTTATTCAAAAATAATCTTTTTTAAATGAAATATCGCAAATTTAGCCGCTTTTCTTAAAAAGAAAATCAATATGCTTTTTACCCTCAAAATATTATCAGGTCTCAAGTACTCATAGCTGCCGTCAGTTCTAAGACTTTAGAAGTGATAAATTGTATTTTTTTACATTTTTTAAAGATTTTTTACCGTATTTATTTTCATATTTTGTACATATTTTTGAAAATATGCAAATTCTATTTATTACAGCTCGATTTTTTGTTTACTGGTGTTCATTAGTATCTTCAGGAAAACTCTATATTAAAAAAATATACTAGTGAAAATCTTGTAAATATTGTTTAAAGAAAAATGCTAATTTAGCTCTAAAAATGTTTTTTTTGTATATAATAACCTCCATACTAATTATTTGGAACTTAGGCTTTATCCCTTTTGATTTGAGAGCAAAAGTAACAAAGCTGCACTTTTTTTTTTATAAAAAATATAAGTTTTTTGATATTTCAAAGAGAAATTTTTTAAAAACCCCAAAAACGCTAAAAAATATAAAGTATTTTTGTTGAATTTTAGGGTGAAATTACGTCCTGCGTGGCATAAATGATCATTTTTTAAAAGAAAAATAGTATTTTTTTCAACAAATCAGTATGATTTTGATGAAATTGGGATATCCCTAAATAAAACAAGATATTTTTAACATTTGGGAGATTCTTTTTGAGAGCAGATACTTTCCTAATAAATTTTTACTACTTTTCTAATTTGGAAATGTGGTGCTAAAATAAAAAATCGAGTTTTTGGGTAATTCAAAATATGAATTTTAGAGGATAATTTTCTATTGGTAAAATGTTGAAAATTTATTAGAGCCAGTATGTTTTTCTATTTTTATTGGTCTGGTTTTAAATGAATCCAAGTGCAGCCAAAAATCTACACAGTAAAAAAAGTCTGGTCTTCGAAAGAATCTCCCATTTATTCAATAAAAATAATATGATCCAATTGAATTCCAGTGAAGAATTTTCTGATTTAATTAACCAATAAAAAAAATTCATGGGGTGTTGTATCAATTTGTCTGATTTTTATTTGCTATTTATATCATATTCAATACCTGAATGGCCAATTTATTTTTTGAATCAAATTACTTTCTATTGAATCAAAAATATTATAACTATAAACATACTGAACTTTAAAATGGCATTAAATTTGAAAAACTTAGCTGTTAACTTTTTCCAAGTTTACCAAGCAACAGAAATGAGCTTATATAGGTGGTACCAATGTTTTTAATTAGCGCACAAAGTAGCTGAGTCTCGTCTTCATGGCTTAATACATTCCACTGTCTTAAAAAACTGTATATATTTTGTTAGGTTTATACCTTGAATATTATTGGAACTATTTTAATTGGTTTTAAATGGTGATTTGGGCCGTGATCTTTATACAGCAAAAAAACCGGTTGGGTGAAGTTTTTTGATATTTAGTACACTTGGTCTGTTATATTTGTACCAAATGCCCAATTTAGGAACTCGAAGCTTTTTTGATCACTTTAGTAGATTTAGAGAATTTAAAATATCAAAAATATACTAAAAAAAACTATTGGTAGTTTACCATATAACAATTTTATTTACAAAGTAAGACGTTAGAATATATCTTTTTCGTGTTTTATGCTTTGTTTTTTTCAAAAAATGAAAAGATAAGTCAAAGAGCATTTTCAATATACGGAATCGCTGCCCCCCTGGAGGGGGGTTCTACTTTTAAATCAAGTATACTTCCACATTTTCGGCCCCAACTTTTTTTTTTTAAGCGGGATTTATTTTAGAGCTCAATATAAATGAATAAAAACACTAATAAAATGTTTTGAAAATATTGGAAAATTTCGAAAAACTTCCTATCCAATTTATCTTTGTCACACTAGCGGCTCAGTACCCACTGTACATTGGTTCAAAGGGGCTAGTGATCAATTAATGCCTTCTGGTATTAACAGATGGGTAGTTCGAAATTCCATCCAAAAAATTCACTGTTCCCAGCTCAGTTATTTGATTGGCGTCTTCAGGGTCCGTCCCCATCATTTTTCCTCAAACGAATAAAGTGCTGGAGACTCAATATGTCTAGACCTACTAATAACGTGATATTGGAAAAAAAAAGTGAGGTCGATTATTTAGGCGCGACCAGAAATCTTTCAAAAATGTGCGATAATGAAACTATTTGTACAAAATAAATTTTGGGTAAGTAATTTATTATATAATAAGAACCAAAAACCAAAAATATGCTATATGATAATAAAAAATAACAACTAAATATAAAGTAATTTAAAAAAATGAATTCATGGATGACCTGGGATATACAATATTATAGAAATATTTTTTAACTTATTTTTTTATTGGCCATGCTTATAAAGTGCCTTGAAAGATGAAGAATTAATTGTTGTCATTTGCATTGTTCACCAGGTTAGTGAAAAGAGAGTCAGGGTTATCTAGCAAATTTTGAGGTCTATCGAATTCAGCAACCTCGCCTTTTTCTAAAACTAAAATGTAGTCACTATCGATAATAGTGTTTAATCTATGAGCAATGGTGATAACAGTACAGCTAGAGAACTCTTCTCTTATAACATTCTGTATAAACCTATCAGTCTCCACATCTATTGCAGCTGTAGCTTCATCTAAAACCAAAACTTTGGATCTACGTAAAAGAGCTCTTGCTAAGCAAACCAGCTGCCTTTGGCCAAGAGACATATTAGAACCACCCTGCTGGATCATGATATTTAAGCCGAGGGAATGATTAGATGGATCGCTTTCAGATGTTGGTAATGCTGATCCGGCTTCTTTCCCGTTTTCAGCTTGGGAATCCTGACTCAAAACCCATGGCTTAAGCCTTGATTTTTCCAAAGCTGACCATATTTCTGTGTCTGAAAATTCATTGAAGGGATCTAGATTAGCTCTTAAAGTTTCTGAAAATAAGATCGGATCTTGAGGGATAATCACAAGTTTGGACCTTAAATCATGCAACCCGATGGTGCTTATGTCAATTCCATCAATCGATATCTTTCCTTCGGCAGCCTCAATTATTCTAAATAAAGCCAGGGTTAGAGAGGATTTTCCAGCTCCCGTGCGGCCAACAACACCAACTTTTGATCCTGACGGGATCGTTAAATCTACGTTTTTAAGAATCAAATCTAATCCTTCTCTGTAGCGGGTTGAATAATTTGAAAGAACTATCTCTCCTTGAGAAGGCCAGTCAGCTGGTGGTCTGTTATCTTGTATTATTTCTGGGGCTTCGGATGGCAAATCGCAATACTCCTTGTTTCTTTCAACTGATACAATATTATTTTCCAATTCTGCAGTTTGCCTGATTCCCCAACTAAGGTTTTGTGTTACAGATAAGCTGTATGAAACGGCTAAACCAACTCTTGAGGCACTTATTGAGGAGCTACCATTCTTGTTGTGAGAAATAAGGGCACTTACCACAGCAAATAGTGATGCAAAGAATATTATAAGACCCCCGATAGATTCAAGCCTTATTGAAAGCCATCTATTTAAAGAGATATAAGGGAATTGCGCTTTTGTATTCAAGGTTAATAAGTGTGTATTCATGGTTAGAAACCGTTTATTGTGACCATAAGCCCGGATAGTGGTTACTCCGTTAAGGCACTCTTGAAACATAGAGTATATTGGGGATCTAGTGGTAGATTCTAATCGCTTAAGTTCTCGGCTAGATACAATGTAGTATTTATAGACCAGGTAATAAGCTAAAATGATGGGGACCACGGCTGCAAGAAACAAAGGAAATGATGTAGCAATCACTACCAAAGTAACCAGAACAGTCATCATACTTGAAGCCCACGAATCAAAACTACGGGGAATTTGATGGTCTATAGTCTCCTGATCTTTGCTAAAACGATTTAAAATCCTTCCGAGTGGAGTAGTATCAAAGAAAGACATCGGAGAGAGCATCACAGCCTTCAGAAGAAGAGAATGAGTTTTTTTTGCAGCCCTAATAGCGATTAGAACCCAAATAGTGAAGTTTTGGGAAGACAGAAATATAGCTTGCAAAAATCCAAAAAGACCATATATCAAAATGTAATATGCTGTTGAATGGGGAATAACCGGCTTTATATTTTGATTTGCCCAATACTGAAGCCATACGCTAGATATAGCACCAAAAGTCTGTGTTAATAGCAAAGAACTCAAATAAATTATCAACCCAGAAATCGATCCTGCTTTAGCGTAATCGATGAAGTTTCTAAATTTTATTTTTCCAACCTGTGATGTTTCAGTCTCAATGAGCTGACCAGCAGGAGTTTCGCTTTTTTCTGAAATAGGATCAGCCTGTTGAGGCTCGATTATGCTAACGGGTTCAGAGGGTGGTGATGAGCTGATAATGGAAGAGCCATATAGAGAAAAATCAAAACCAGACCCTATTGTCGACATTGAGCCTCTTCTACTAATTGAAATATCCTTAAGACTCGCTGATGTAGAGTTTGGTTCGGTTCCTATATCCTCTGAAGATTCCTCCTCATTGGAATTATTGCTCTTTGAAAAATGCTCATCTCCTAATATTCTAACTAGAGAACCGCCCTGGTCAGAAGTTAGTTGGGCGTAATTTCCTTGCTCACAAATCATCCCATTCTCCATAACAATTATGCGGTCCATTAATGGAAGATATTGAACAGCATGTGTTACAAAAATTCTACATTTGTTATGGAGTAAACCTGATGGACCAATAACGTTTTTCATTATGTTCCTGCCTACATGTGCATCTACTGCTGAGAGTGGATCATCAAGCAAATAAACGTGAGCTCTTGCATAAACAGCTCTTGCTAGGGACAATCTAGCTTTTTGGCCACCTGAGAGATTTATACCCTTTTCACCGATTTCTGCTAGATCACCACCTTCTAACATTGCAATATCCTTTTCAAGCTCGCAATTCTTTATGACGCGATCATAGAACTCCTGTTCAAATTTTTGGCCAAAAAGGATGTTTTCTCGCAAGGTAGAATTTATAATCCAAGGTTGTTGAGGAACGTAGGCTACTCTTCCTCGTATCATTACATCCCCAGATAGCTTTTTCATCTCACCCAAAATTGCAGATATTAGGGAGGATTTTCCCGATCCTACGATACCCACAACACCAACTAATTCGCCATAATGAGCCTGGAAAGAAACGTTTCTAATAAGGGGAGTGTTGTCATCAACATTTACTTCTTTAGATTTAGATTTCTTTTTTTCCTTTTTGGAAGATTTTTTCTTTTTATCAGAAGGTTTTTCGTAATTGTTTGCATTAAAACCCCATGTGAAAGTTCCATCAGTCATTGAGACCATTATGTCTGGATTTCCAAGGCTGATATCTTTCAATTTCATATTGGCATCCTCCCTGTTGAAGGGCTCTCTTCTGACAGCATCTTGCTGAAGTTCTTCGCTAACTAATAGATTCACAATTCTTTTGCACGAAACGTTAGCCTCTATAACGAATGAAACAATCATAGGAAGAATAAAGAGCGGGAATTTTAACAGATTAAAAAGAGATAAAGAGACGAAAATGAGTTGGGCATTTAATGGGCCACGGGATTTGTTGTCCAACACACTGTATATTGTAAATGTCAAAAAAGATACGAGAAAAGCAATAATGGAAGTCACGAAGCTTTGAGAGCCATAGATTTTGCCGAAAGTTCTGAGGTTTTTGAGTTCGCCTTTATTTCTTACTTCTGTAGTTTTATCAATAAATGCACTTTCCCATGAGTATAGTTTAATTGATTTGATACTGGATAAAATCTCATCAATTAACCTTAAACGTTTGTCTTTGATTGTCATTTGTTTCTTCTGAACTACGCGCATTTGTTTACTCATGTATATGTTGATAGGTACTCCTATAATCATGACAACAACCCCAGTAAGAGCGCTTGGGCCGATAGTGTTATAGAGTAGCGCTACAGAGAGTACAATCTGGAGAGGACCACTCCAAACTGTATTAATGTAAGATACAACATCTGAAACCTTATTTGCATCTACAGACATTAAATTGAATATATCTCCAGTAGACAGTTTTTGCCTAGCGGAATTCGAAAGATTCAAGGATTTTTTGAAGACAACATTTGTAATGGCAGTCTTAGCTTTTATTCCGGTATTGAAGGCTAGATGAAAGTATTGCTGCAAAAACATGGTTTGGAAAAGAGCTGTGAAAAGCATTGCGAAGGATAAAATGAAACCTTTTGTTATTGAAACGCTGTTATCAATTTGATTAGAGTAAAGAGATATGAATTTGAGCAGTTGAGAAAACAAGAGGGTTTGAGCAAATCCAAGCAAATCTTGAACCAATTTGAGGAACATTGAGAAGGTTAGGGGTACACCGAAAGACCTATACATAACTCTCCACAAATTGGGAGAATTTGGGTATCTTTCAATTTCTACATCCATCTCCTTTTCAAAGGTTGAAGTTACATAATCTACATCAAGATAATCTGGTAAAGGCCAAACATCTTTTATAGTTAAGGTACGTTTACGGCCTATTTGCAACAAACTAGACATCCAACTGAAATATATTCTTGAGTAGACATTTGATTCGATCTCTGGGCAATGATCATTAACCGATTTTCTAGAAGAATCTACGAACTCTAAAGCTTTCTTGTTTGGAATAATCGTGAAAAACAAGGTGATAAGTAGAACTGCTAGCTCTACTGCGGTCAGAATAAAATAAGTGAGGAAGTAACCATTTACAGAAAAAGCCGAAGATTGAGTCCAAAGCCATAGTGAAATTAATGCAGCTGAAACAGGATAAAATACTAATAGGACATGAGAAGAAACTTCGTATCTAGTCTGCTCATAATGAGAGAGTAGGAAAGAAATGGCGATAGCTACAAGAGATATTATATCGGACGTTGTCGCGGCATTTACGCCTCTGGGAATGGAGAGCTTTGTAGATACGGTTATTTGTATGATTTTAAGAACAAACATTACAATCACCAAAAATAACTTTATATAATAATATATGTTGATAGCGATTTCCTTTGGGTATGAGGCCTTTTTTAAGAGGCTTCTTAAACGGTAGATAGAAACCAAGATAAACAATGCATTGAATATTTGGGTGAGAACGATTCTTAAGAAGCACACCGAGAGGTAGGTTGTGAAACCCGTGGATAAAGATGACTAAACAAAAATAATAGTTAGGATAACATAGTAAAGAAATTAAGAGATTGATTTTTTTTTTTAAAAAAAAAAGGTACTTACAAATCCATTTCCATCGAGGCAAAAGCTAACATGATTAGACATGGAGGAAACAGAAATAATGATCAGAAGATATTATCAATATAGAATATCTTGAATATTTATGAAATGTAAAATAGTATGTATTCACTTTAGTTGGCCAAGTGTATACAGAGCTATTAGAGCATTAGGGTTTCTGGTACATTTATACCATTGCGGGGATAAGCTATATAAATTCTTTAGAAAAAATAAACACATAACGCTAAGCCAAGATTTCCAGCTAAAAAAATTTCATAGGCCGCAGAAAATTTTGTACATGAAAACATTTTTTGTAAATCTCCAGAAAAATAGTCATAAAATAATCGAAGTTTAGGTTATTTGGTGTCTGCGTCATAAATTGGAACTAATTCGAACATTTTTGATCTAAATCTAGTGGAATTAAGACTAATGGTTGGTTATGGTGCGGCACCTTGCCAATGAAGAAAATTATCTTACTTGATATTAGTAATAAAATTGATTGATATAATTGATAGTTGATTGAAACGTAGAACGTAGTGACTTTAGCTCTTATTAGCTGCAATATTTATTTATGTTATACGGAACTTATCTATGATAAGCACTTTTTCAATCCGAAAATGGCAAGACGTGGGTGAGCGAGCCGGTTTTTATAAACAATTTATTAAATTCTATAAAAGCCTTTCAAATTTAGCCTTTTCGGGATTAGCGAAACAAAAATGCCATAAATCAATTCATTTTTGGTTGTTTGACCATATTTTTTTGGAAAAATATACATGGGAGATTCTTCGGTAAAAAAGACGCTTTTTTTTTTCAATATCTCTATTGGTAAACAAACGCAGTCTAGATTAATGGACCAGTATATTTCGACATATTTTCCAAAAGTAGAAACATGTCCTATTTTTATCGTATTATTATATAATAAGCAGTTTTTTTTTCAAATTTTGTCAAGTCTAAAAAAGAAATTAAGAAGGTATATGTGCGTCCTTCAACGAAGAGAATCGATAGACCTGACTTCAAATAAACGTTATGGTTGGTTAAATTATTATTTTATTCAGACAGAAATAAAGAACTCTACAAATAAAAGCACTTTAAGCTTTTAAACTCTTATATGGATAAAAATCAATGGTTGTTTTGCACTCAATGATGAAAATCTCTTGATTACTCATGGTTTTTTACAGGGTCTAAAAATCGGAAATTTCAAGAATCAAATCTACGGTTCATTTCTGCCTGATATTTTCACCGAATTCAGAATCATTTTTTAGAAAGATCTCAATAATAATTTTTTCCCCGTTATTCGAAAATATTGGCTAAAAACCCCATCCGACCTCTGAAACCAATCAATTAAAAACACAAGTAGCTTTTAATAATATTAATGAACTCAAATATAACCTATAACAAGATACTTTTTTATTTTTTTCCAGTTGATACGGCGATGGTTCCTTCGGTGTCGAGGCTATTGACCCAATTGAAATTTCATATATTTTATCATCCAATTAATAACTTGTATCAACTTTTTATTTACAAATAAATAGTATTTATTATCAGCAATTATCCAACAATAAATTTCCATTTTAAAAGATATTTTAGTGGTCAAATAAAAAAGTGGAGTACATGGGGTGAAACGTAAATAGGTCAATATTCACTTATTAATTATTTTACGAACAGCTCCAGTTGACAATTTGGTTGTTAATTTAAATTATTAATGGGGTCTCACTCTTAACCCTTTTCGGGTCTAAATTATATCCTCACTCTCATTTGTGTATAATAACAACCCGAATTGGTCCAGCTACCTAATTTATCCAATATAATACAAATATTAAAAAGTCAAAGATAGTATTGAACAAAAAATGAACGTCTTTTTTATGCCAATGGTCCCGGAAGGGTTAGAAGAAATCTTTCATAACATGTTTTTTTTTAATAATATAATAAATGTAAATTCCTGAAAAAGGCAATAAAATTTTTTTTCAAATCCATTTACCCTTTCTGCATAATTTTTCACTACCAATACATTACTCTATTAAATAAATCCCTATAAAAAAAAAGAAAAGAAAACACACTATAGCGCTATAATAAATCAGAGCAATCAAAATTTACTGTAATTGTAAAGTAAAACTCTTATTCGCAAAACATGGACTGCACTCTTTTTTAAAGTAGCGAATGAGTTTTGTTAATTTAAATTTGACTAGCATTATAATGAGAAATATACTGCTGGAATTTACACGAATCCGAATGTTAGAATGGATGACAAAGGAATAAATCCGCTTTATTTTCCAATAAATCTGGGAATCATTTTTTGGCTCTGCCAAATGATTAATGCCAGTCTGTCTTTTAGATATGACCCCAACTAAACGGGATTCGATCAGGAATTGGCCTTGGAAAATAACAGTTCTAACCTCCATTGCTATATGATCCAAAAACCACTCATTTTATTTAAGCACATGATTCCGACATTAATCAAGACTTGCAATTTGATTATTTATGGATTGCCATCTTCAATTAGTAAGCAAAGTTTAAGGCAGATAAAGTCCACATTCTGATTGAATCGAGTAGAGTTATTTAGAATTTACACGAGGAAAAAAACAAGTGATTTATTGAAACTCTACTCTAGTTTTACAAGGTGCCACACGCGTGTCAACTATTCCCAAATAAAAATTTGAAAGCATTCGTGAACCCACTTTGCGGAGTATAATTATTATTTTATTGGTTTAGGGGTTCTGAAAAAAAATTAAAAAGTCAGGAAACTTTGGCAATGTTTTATAAAAAATATTTCTAGATATTGAAACTATGTTATTTTTCACTTGAAAGACATAATGCCCTGTTGGACTTCAATTGGATTAAATGAGAGTCCTTCTGACAGTTTATCTAAAAAGGAAAATTTGTATACCAAAAAAAACGTAAAACAGGCTATTAACGTGAAGCCACCCAATCGAAATCGCTTTCTCCCCCGAGGACTGAAACGCTGATTTAATAGCAATTTAATATTCCAGAGTGAAACTAATTCCAATTTTAGTTGTCCGCCTGAAAAAATGGTTTGCTTTAATTATGTTTTCAAAGAAAATGTTAAAGGATGGTTGATTGATCTATAGAGGGAATAAGTGAAAGAGAGGCAAATAAATTTTCTACAAAGTTGGCTATATAAAAGCTTGATGATGTCTATGGTCAATTCAATTTTAACTTAAGAGCTCCTATGTTTGAAACAATGGCATGTGTATATCTTTAAAAACAATCATCAAAGAGAATGATCAATTATGATAATGTTTAGTTATAGGTCTACAAGATCACACCCTTCAGGTCTTAACTATATTGAACTAGCCCTCGAATGTTATGTGTTTCTACTAAGTTTTTGTATTTTTTATAATTTCTGAAAGATATTATGAAATATAGTAAACACCATACGGGAGATTATAAATCTACAATAAGTTTGGTATCATGGCCAAAGACCTGATTTCCGGTCAAGAAGAATGCTAAACTCCACACTTTTACAGAAAAATCGCACATAATTGTTTGTTTTTTACCCAATTTCTTGTTTTCCATAATTTACACTTTCAAAAAAACCCAAACCCCGGCAAATTCCTTTTTTATTTGAATTGGATAAAACAAAAAACAAAAAAAAGTGTCAAAATCATGAAATTTAGAATGAATACGAAAAAAAAAAAAAAAAAAAAAAA
>LSSL01001206.1:0-18912 GCA_001953115.1 Smittium mucronatum
CTATCAAAAAATAAAAGGGAACTGATTTTGATCAAGTATAGGAATTGTTATTAAATTATTTTGTTTTCCGCGTGGTTTTCACGTTTTTCATTTTCTATTAGTAAACCAATTATACCAAATAAAATCAGCTTATTCAATGAAAAGTTTAAAGTCAAAACATAGTATAACTTTTGAAGTTCATATATTTAAAGCTCAGCTACTGTGAAAATCAACTTTTGACGAGTAAAAAAAGAAAAGTTCCTACTAAAGAGGCCACTTATTTCTGGCACTGATTATTTCGACTCATAAAATTTATACACAAAAAGATCTCACCTTTTTCACCATCGATAAAAATTTCTAACATAAAACTTACTATAAAAAAAACTTATCCGTGTAATATACTTTTAATTGTTTTTGACTAAGCTTAAAAAATCGAAAAAAAAATCTAAGGTGCGGCCCATATCAACTAAAAACCCCCTTAACAATAATTTTATCTTGAATCAATAAGAACAGCTATTTGAAACACTTTTTCCATACATATTAGTTATATTTAGCACAAAATAGCTATCATAATGCATATTATAGAACTATATAGTCGTTATTACAGATATTTACAGTTTCTGTAGTTATTATGAAAATAAATTCACCATCATAAATCTAAATATTGCATTTCTTGATTATTTGATATTAACGATTATTAAAATCAAAAATTTGTATTTTTTATGTTAAATATTCTTTCAAAATAAAATTTATTACTCATCTGACAATTATAAAATATCTTTAAGTAAAAGAGATACCAAATAATAATTACTTTATCTTTAATTTTAATTATAATAAGTATATAAAAAAACTGTTCGTTGAGATATTAATAAGTATTTAAATAGATAAAACAGTTAAAAATATTTAATTGCTTATTTTAAATATATTTTTAGCTATTTTATACCTTAATTTATGATATTATTCTTAAATAAAATATTAGTTACAAACTATATGTAAATTTTTTATATATAAAAACAAACTTTAAACCCCACTAAAAAAACTGATGATAATTAAATACCTAAATAATTTTTCTCTAACCCATTTACAGAACTATCTACTTTTATATTATTATGATTTTATACAAAATGATATTCATTAACATTTTATTATTTAATTATGGTGAATTCGATGAATTTAAATAAAAAAAACATGCTTTTTTTTGAGCATAATCTATTTTTAATCCGGTATAATTAAATTAAATAATAAAAACTGGGCATCAAAATAAGATTTTTTATTGAAGCTTCTGCGTCAGATATCATTTTTTGTTTTTGTTTTTTGGTATCCAAATAAACACATATATATAATATATTTGGATATATTATGTTGAAAATTTTATTATTTCCTCAATGACTGAGGTTTTCTATTAATATTATACGCTTTTATTGAAAAAAAAGAAAACGTAACATAAACCTTTTTGTTTAAAAAAAAAATACAAATATCTTTAATATTCAATATGATTTCAAAATTTAGTGTTTTATTTACTATATTATCATTTTTTTGAGAAATTTTTCTTTTCAAATGACCCTTTGGTTGAGGCTAGGTTAGGGGCACTTACTAAAAAAGAACAATCATTTCCCCTAATTTTTTTTCTCGATTTATTTTATAAGTAAATAATACTGATTTAATAGAATATTCAGATATTATAGCTTTTTGAACTTATTTTCCATCACTTTTTCACATAATCTTATCATTTATAAACGAGGGATTTTTTATTAAACCCATGAGATCAGTCAATTGCTTTAATTTTGCCTCTTCAAAGTAAAAAAATCAAAACACATGTTTAATTAAAAGTATCAATCTAATTTGTTTTATTATATGTGTATTTAATTTAAAATTTATTTTTATTTTATATAAAAGCTCCAAAAAATTTATCGAAAAATTGCTCATATGCTATTAGAATTTCTATTCACGAATATTTTGTTTAAAAAAAATTGCATTTTATAAACAAACAAATAAATTGATAGAATGGGATTTATTTTCCGAAACTTGAGGGAAAAAAATTAATAAATTTTTTTATTTGGTGTGTCTGTTTGTTTTAAATTATCTGAATATGGGATTTCGAAAGTTAACAATAAAATAAATATAAATTGTGATCGATTTTTTTGGCTTTTCTTTTTATTTTCCCAATTTCAATAAAATATTTTGAAAATGAACGGTGTTTTAATAAACACTTATCAAAAATGATTAATTTTGTCTTTTGAGGGGCATATGTACCATAAGAAAGAAAAAAAATTTAAAAATGGAAAGACGTATTGGTTCTGTATTCAAAGGAATATATGTACAAGCCGAGAAATAACTTATGAAAATCCTTCAGAAATTTTGAAGGCGACTGATCGTTTACATAATGTGAATCACGAACAAGAAATTTTAATAAGATCTAAAATTAAAATGATTTACAATGCTTGTAATAACCGGTAAAAATCGCTGGTATTTATCGTTACCAATGTAAATCGTGGCTTGGAAAATCATGAACTTGAGATTTACCCATAAAGGCCGTCTTTGATTATGAAAATAAACACATTTAGTTCTTATAAATTCCATAAGCTTACCTCTAGCATTTTCGATCTCTGAAATCTGCCAAATATATTTGAAAATTCTAAAATGAATGAATATTTTTTGATTTAATACTCTGTTATATCGATCAGAGATAAAAGAGTTTTAATATTACCTACTATAGCAAAATTGGAAACCCTTTTCAATTCATAAACCTGGTTTTTTTATAGAACCTTTAAGGTAACTCCTAAAATATCCTGCCAACTAATTACTATACATGGAATTATTTTAGGGAAAGATCATCTTTTAGTTTATTTTTTTTTGCCGGAAAAATGCGAATAAAATACAAAACAGTTTTTCTCAAAATAATATGACGCGCAATTTCAAATTTAATTTTGATAAAATTCCATCGAATTATAAATAGCGATTTTGAAAAGACTATAATGAATTCTGTCCGTTTTTATTTCCCCAAATTGAAAATAAATCTATGTTTCTTCCACCTTTGGCAGAGTGTCTTCAAAAAAATTCAATAAATCGAGCTAATAGAAGCTGTTTAAACAAAGAAGACAGAACTGTAAAGAAGATGGTATATATGATGATATGCTTAGATTTCATACCTTTGTGAGACATAATAAGTGCTTATGAATTAGTGATAAACTCTTTCCCAACCAATATGTTCGATTTAGCAAAATATTTTGATAAATATTATATAATAGAACTCCTAGTAGAGGAAGAGAAAAATTGGAGCCCAGATATCTCCCTAGGTTTCGGAATGAATATTTAAATGTTAAAATGGGTGATGGTAGGTCTATTAACATAGTTTAGGCTTGAAAATCTAGATTTAAAAAGTTATTTGGAGATTTCCACCCATATATTTACAGTTTAATAGAATCTATGGAAAACGAGCTGGAGAATACAGAAACTATGATAAGATAATTGCAGCTTGGTAAAAAAATTAGAGAGCCCCAAAGAATAAAGTAAAGAAATCTTAAAAACAGTATATTAAATATAATAAAAAACTATGAAGCCAAAAAAAGAAACAACGAAACTTAGGAATATTTAGACATGTGCGTTTTTTGTTTTCTCTTTGATTATCTAATTCTAGTTCTTTATTTTTTTAATAAAATAAAAGTACAATTTTTTATTTTTAAATTTTAAAGGTTAATTTTTCACAATAATATAATCATAAATTTTGTAAATATAATAAAATATGAAGATAAAATTTTATTTAAACTTATCTCAATATAAGTTTTATTCCAAAAATACCAATTAAATAAAATTTTGATGTGAAAGCTTATTTGAGAATTGACCGAAGGTTAAGTTTTAATAGGAAAAAAACACCATATTCTAAAGAATAACAACCGTTTTGCAAACTTATATGAAGAAAAAGTATTACTATTAGGAAAAATTTCAGACGGCTAAAATAGCACTTGAACTATTTATAATTTGTGTCTATATTCAAGATTATATCAATTTTAGAAATTTTAGAAATTTTTTATTTTAATAAGTTTAAAATTAGGTTTTAATTTTTCTTGTACTCAAAAATATTTGAGATCTAAAAAAGGTGTGTTTAAAATGTTTAAGAAACATAAAATTGGAAAAAGGAAAAAATTTATCGAAAATTGGTATCAAAGAGTAAAAAAAATGATGAAGTTAAGTTAAGTTAAAGAATATATATATATAAATTTAGGTGATTCTGAATCAATATAAATATTTTGAATAGAATTATATTTTTGTAGATTTGTGAAAATAATTTGTTTAATGATTTGTAATAAAATAAATAAGGCGTTAGATTTTATGTTTTGGTAAAATAGATGTTATATAATCAATTAAAAAATTTAATAAAGTTTTCATAATTTTTTAGCATCTATTTTTAATTTATTTATTCACAGTTAGTATTATCATTATCATTATCAATTATAAAAACAAATCCGGCTATAAATTATTTTTTAAAAATATTTTTTGTGGAATTTTTCTTAACTTTTGATACATAAAACTGAATCTTTTATTTGTTAAAAAGAGTTGTCTTTATATAACCTGAATTATTATAGTAAGCATAGGTTTTTGAAAATTAAAATGATAGAAATTAGATAAAGCTAAAATATTATGGGGATTTATTCATCGGAATAATGAAAAGATAAGTCACAAGTTATAAATCGCATAATTCAAATTTGGTCAAATAAAATATGAGGAATACAGAAAAATAATTTTTCATTTTAAATCTAATAAAGAAGGATGGTGGTTAAATATTATAACTATAAAACTGAAATGGAATTTAGAAGCCTTATTTGTATTTATTTAGTTAAAAATATCCAACTTATCTGCAATAACGACTATATAGTTCTATAATATGCATTATGATAGCTATTTTGTGCTAAATATAACTAATATGTATGGAAAAAGTGTTTCAAATAGCTGTTCTTATTGATTCAAGATAAAATTATTGTTAAGGGGGTTTTTAGTTGATATGGGCCGCACCTTAGATTTTTTTTTCGATTTTTTAAGCTTAGTCAAAAACAATTAAAAGTATATTACACGGATAAGTTTTTTTTATAGTAAGTTTTATGTTAGAAATTTTTATCGATGGTGAAAAAGGTGAGATCTTTTTGTGTATAAATTTTATGAGTCGAAATAATCAGTGCCAGAAATAAGTGGCCTCTTTAGTAGGAACTTTTCTTTTTTTACTCGTCAAAAGTTGATTTTCACAGTAGCTGAGCTTTAAATATATGAACTTCAAAAGTTATACTATGTTTTGACTTTAAACTTTTCATTGAATAAGCTGATTTTATTTGGTATAATTGGTTTACTAATAGAAAATGAAAAACGTGAAAACCACGCGGAAAACAAAATAATTTAATAACAATTCCTATACTTGATCAAAATCAGTTCCCTTTTATTTTTTGATAGTAGCATTCAATAGCATATGTTTCTTTGAACGAAATACTTTAAAAAAATTAAAACAGAAAGCTTAAGCTCTCCAGGATTTAGGATTTTAACAGTCAGCTTTAACACTACCCGATTTCAAAAAAGAGTTTGTGTGTATTATTAGTAACAATATTAGTTCAAATAGAAACACCCAATAGAATCTTACAATTACCCAAATTGCATTTTCACTTCATTAAACCGATTCCATTATTTAGTGATTATCCTCAAAGGCTAGGAGTAAAAAATTATTCTGCAGGATTTGATAATAAACATAAATTTGGGGAGGGGGAAATTTAACTGAAAATCACTATAAGGTAATATATCTAGTGAGCGAATTTTTACGCGCATTGATTGGATGGTACGAAAAGTGTAAGATGAGCTAATTTTGCTATAGAAAAATTGTAAATTAGGTAAATTTTCAAATAGAAAAGTTGTAAAGTATGTTAATTGGCTATCAGATAAAATTCCAATTTAGTTAATTATCCTGTAGGTGGAATGTCAATTGTGTGAAAGTACTAGGTGAAAATTAATTTAGGTCAAATTGAATTGAGAGAGATATCCTGAAATCATCCAAATTATATTCATGCATACATTGCTTTAATATTAATCCAAGTAAAGTTTAAAATTCTTTAAAAAAAGGGCTTCTACTTGAAAAATAGGGCTTTATTTTGAAAAGGGTATCCTTAAGATACTCAAGTAAGATATTATTTAGATGGTGAATAAAATGTGCTTAAATAATTTTAACAGGTATATTTGTGAAAATTTAATTAACGAGTTGATATTAGTTTAAAAATTATTCGAAACCCTCTGTACAGATAATATATCTGATAAAATCATAAAAATTATAAAATTATATCATTAATAGCTTAAATTTGTTTTATATGAGTTTAAAATTGGTTAATTAATGGGTATATGAATATTTAAATAACCAGTAGAATTATAGCGTACTTAATGGTAAAAATGCAGCTAAAATTGGAAAAAATTTACAGTGAATAATCAGTATATTCTTAAAGCGTAAAAATAAGATAGCGTCAATCTATAACTCAAATATTTCATTAAAAAAAATGAATAATTAAATTATAAATAAGTATTTTGATAATTAATGGGTTTAGTGCTAATTTACTATCTCAATATAATAGGTATAAATTAATGAAATTTGTTAAAAATCAACAATTCTAGAAGCCCTCACTCATAATTTATTAATTTATTATACTCAAGACTAGAATTCTCTTATTATCTATCTGGATTCTTAATAGACTTTCTCAATAATTAAAGCTATCAATCCTTGAATCCCTTAATCCTAGATCCACTTTCTTAATCATAAAAGTCCCCAAACCTCAATCTGCTTTCTTAATCCTCAAAGTCCCCAAATACCAATCCGCTTTCTCAATCTTGAATATTTTTTTCTTGTTTTTTTATTTATGTATATTTTCATCTTTTTATTTAAATTTGATTTTCCTTTTATATAAATTGAACTTTAAGTCTAAGTATACGACCCGATATTCATATTTTAAAGAGAATATAATAAAAAAATTCATGTACTTATATTTTAGTTTTTCTATTTTTTATTTATCTCTTGGTTAAATAATATAAAAAAAAATTAACCTCCATAAGAATCTTTTTCGATTTTCTAATAAATATGAATATATTAACAAGCTAAACCATTTTTATGCTGTAAATGTTTATAAATTTTGGTATTATTTGTAGAGAGGGTTAATTAGCCTCTTGAAAAAAATTCTTTTCTCTGTTCCACCTAATTTTACGAGAAAAAATTAAGTATTGTATACCCTAAAATTTAAATATTTCAAAAGTAAGAAATAAATCTTGCGATAAATAGTTATTCAGAACTGAAGATATGCCATGAAAAAGATTCTCAATGTTACAAATAATCAAAATATGCAATATAAAATATTGTTTACGTGTTTTTCATTATTTTTACCCAAAAAGCCCTTATATTAGATTTAAAATAACAGATCACAGTTTTAAAATAGAATAATCAAATTAAAAATATTGATAAATATGGCTGAAATCTGTGGGAGAAGTATTACGGCCCCAAAACTATTATTTACCTACTAACATACCTATATCTTTGCCAAAATTATAACTTATTTTTTTTTTGAAATAAAATTATTTTGAAATTTATGGATTATTGAATAAAGTATCTCTTCAAAATTTGGTGAACGGATGTAAATAAAAAAATTTGTAACTATTATTATTATATTATATGACCAAAAATATGAATTTTTAAGACGTAACGATATTGTTATTAATATTCTGCTGTAGTACAAAGCGCAATGTCAAATCACGCAGCCTTAAAATTATTATTAAAACTAAATTGGCTAAAATATTATAAAATAACATAAAATTCTTAATTTTTTCTAACCTATATTTCATTTTTTTTTACGGGATTTCATTATCTCCTATGCAAAAAGATAATCCATTTAAAAGCTCGATTATTTTTTTGTTAGGGTAGATTGTGAATTTATAACCATAACAAGCCCCATTTCGCAATAATTATCACCCTTCTGTTGGACCATATACATTTTTTATTTTATGATCGTTAATCTATTATATTTTATAATCTATCTCTTTATAATCATTGAATTTTAATTTTCTAATTGGAGATGCGAGCAACTTAGACAAAACCTTTGTAAAATAAGCTAAATATTTAAAAAAATTAATTAAAATTCTACTATAATATATACTAGGCGCATATCTATAGTTTATGTGAAATTTTATTTTAGGTACGAATTTTTTGCTATTAAAATTCATTTCGGAGCATTCTCGGAAACTAGATAAAAGATTCTCTATTTTTTTAACATTTTTAATAAGCATAATTCTTTCAGGCCATCTAGAAAGCAATCCTGTCAACCAGCTAATTATTTATTTTAAAAAAAATTCAATCAAATTTATACAATTTAAAAATTACAGAAAGCCCCATCAACTATGTTTTTACAATTATATTCAATAAAATAATTCAAAATAAATATTTTCTTGAATTCATGACCTAAGTCTTTTGTACTCAGAATAAAAACTCGAAAGAGCTGAAATTTAAGCTGTAATCGGTCCAAATACTGATTTTTTTCAATTTAAAGTAAAATTAATTTCTTATTAACTCTTTAAACAATCTGTCGCATATTTCAAATCTTAATTTAGTATTTTTGATAGGAAATTATCGTACCTGTAAACAATTTACCCAGATTTTTCTAAGTGTATAGTTGTAAATCCATGATTTGATAACTGAGATTTTTTTTAAAATGACGTGCTATTTTCTATAGACCCTCCTCCTATCCTGAAATTATTTTTAAATTCCATAATAATGATGCAAAAATTTTCATCTAAAACCTTAACACTATTTTTATATGATTCTTACTGTACATTTTCTATATGTTGGTTCTGTCTATAGATTAAAATTTTACCTTCGAAATCTTCGAAACTTTCAAGATTTTGAGATAATTAAATTTTTTTGATTTTTTGGTGTTTATTTGAACTTTGTGGAAATTAGGGCACATATCTGTTGGTACCACGGTTTTTTTGAAATTTTTAGGGCATATACTGTAAAATGAGCTTATTCTCATTTTTAAAACAGGTTTTTTGTCAATTAATATTTTGTATATTTCTTTTTTAGGAATTTTGGGGTAGTAAATAGGAATATCTATTGATATATTTTCTTTTTTTTTACCAAACCACGTCTTTGAAGATATTCTAGAGTTTTTAGACAAATAATTTTTGGTAATTTCTCTGATCCAATCAGTAATAGCGCTTTTTTTACTCGTCTCATAAATTTTGCTTTTATTTAAAATGAAATATCTGGATTATTATATTTCTATTTGATTAATATACTGGTCACTATGTAACTGGAATACAAATTTTCTTAGTTTCTCTCGCCTGTAAATAGACACCACCAATGAAAGTACAATAGGTTTATTTATGCTATATCGTGGTGCATTTTTGTGAATTTTTAATATTTTTCTCAAAAATTTGACTTATTTGAAGTCATTTTAAATTTCTGAAATATTATACTTTCCTTATTTTGACTTTGTGAAAAAATATCCGAATAAGTCGTTTGAGTCTTATTTGGATATTGCGTGAGCTATTTGGTCTATTTTTTATATCTTTTTGCTTTTTTTTGATAGTGAAATGTCAACAAATCTGTGATTATTATTTCCAGGCTCATAAGAGTTAACTTTAAGATAATCCATACCGATTTTTTTTTAAAAAAAAAAACGAATTTTATTATTCCCAAAAAATTAAATATAATTCAATGCACTTTTACTTTATCAGATTGTAAGAAAAAAATTGATTATTTCCTAAATAAGGTATATAGGATCATATTCATTAAAAAATTCGGTAAAAATCATCAATAGTTTTTTAAAGTTATATCTTTCAATTATTTCTTTATATAATCATTAAATAATTATACGAATAAAAATCAAATCGTTAAAAATTGCTCTTTTTAATAAAAATAAAATAAGTAAAACTACAGGTGTGCAAAATAATCTCCCATATAATGTTATACATATAAATTAAATGAATAATGTGTTTATAAGTGAAAGTCAAGTATTTTGATCTATCTTTTATTATTTGAGCTTTTTTTAATTTTTTTATTGCTTAAAATATTTTTCAAGACAATTTCTAATTATAGTTGAAAAAATTACGTAATCATTAGATTTTGATGAAATAATAACAAATATTTACACCCGATGGAAAAACAAAATAACTTTTTGTTATTCCTTTTTAATTTTCACATGCTTGAAAAATCGAAACCATTACATATTTTATTTTGATTTTTTAATTATAATAAATATATTTTCCAATTAAAAAACTTCCTTGTTATCAGAAAAACAAGATATATTCATTTAAATGTCTTTATTATTCGCTATTAGTCATTTTTTTGAAATAGTTGTGGTCTATTTAAAAATTGAATTACTTATTTAGAAATTAATAAGTTATTAATTAACACAATTCTCATTAAGAAATAACTCGTAGAATTAATTGATAACTTATAAGTTGTCTAATACTTGATTTATTGTTTAAATATAGTTTTTATTAATTAAATCTCTTTCAGTTATTTAATAGAAGAAGTATATTAACGAGATTGGTTTATTTAATTTGTTAAGGGGTTAAAATTTGAACTTTATTTGTCAATTTTTATTTATTTAACTATAAAAAAATGGAAAATTAGCAATTTTTTAGCAATTTATTATACATTCTAAAATCACTAAAATTTAATCAGAAATAAAAACTTAAATTCCAGTAATTTAGTTTTAAGGTTGTAAAACTTTTTATTACTTTACATTCAGCTAGAAAATGCTTCTCATTTTTTTCTTATAAAAATATCTCATTATACAGGTACCAATAATTACCTTAGTTTCCTAAAATTTTCTATTGCAATTCATTAATTATCGCTTAAAAATTCAATCGATTTTTTCAAATTAAGGCTCTTAAAAAAGCGGTTATTTTTACATTTATTTTTTAAAATTTAAATATCAAGAAACTGTGATGCTATATAAAAAGTTATAAATAAAAAACAAGCGCATATGCATTTAATAAAAAAATTGTGTGAAAGAGTATCTATAAAAGTCAACTCTGAGTTTAGGGATTCAGAGATAAATAAACAAACCTTTTCTTATTAATCGTTATATTCAAGAGAATATAAGACAATGGAATGAGTCTTACCTGTATAAAATAAGAAAATATAATTTTATAATTGAATTAACAATAATTTTTTTCTATAAAATACCGAATATTAGTTAGGATATAAAATTTAATATTCATGCTTATCTCAAAGAAAATTTAACTCTTTCAGGGCTTATTGGGTATAAAACTCTTTTATTTTATTGCCAATTCTGTCGTTAGTCCAACAAAAATTTCATATTGTTTATTAAATCAATTCTTACGAAAAATTGTGGCAGTAAATATAAAATTACAAAATTCAAGTAAGAAATTTTGCCCAAAGATGGTTAAATTGAAAAAATAAAACTATCTATTCTCATTTTTTTTGGATAGAATTCTAAACGCGATTAACTTTTAATAAACCAGATAGGGATTTAGATTAATTAGGTGCGATTTTAATATAAACCTAAAAATTAAGAAATTGATAAAGTTATTTCTAAATAACTTTTCTTTATTTTTTTTAATGAGAGTATTAGGGTTTTCAATTGTTTGTAAAATTATCAGATCAATAAATTTGATAATATTAGATGTTTTTATTATAGAATCATAAATTAGATAATTAGTCTAATATTAAAAAATAACTCAGTCATTTTTTTTAAAATTTTTATTAAGATATTCGGGGGCACTTTTTTTAAAATTGAGTGGTTTTATCTTTACATGCACACAATTAGATAAAATCTCTGTTTTTTAAGGTAAACATATTTAAAGATATATTATGTGAAAGGTCATTTAATTCACAAAAAATTAAATAAGTGAATAGATGAGTATAAGCTAATGTCAAATGGTTTCATATTTTAAATGAATATATTTTTTTCTAATCATTCGTTCTCCATTTTTTCTAACTCATCTGTGTCTAAAAGTTTTTAACATATTTTCTTTAAAATCCAATATATATATATATATATATAAACCCTCTTTTTCTTGAATTTAAACAATAATTATAAAATTATAAACCTACATTAAAAAAAAAAAATCGAATCTAAAGATATAAACCACAGAATTCATTTTCCTTAAGAATAATCTATGGCTTGAGAATTATCAGCAGCTTTATTTTCGAATAAAACCAATTTAAGTATCTTATTATCATAAAAAATGCATATTCCATACTCTTTACTTATTTTTTCTTTTGAGTTTAAATATTTTTCAGAAATTTCAGCCTATTATATATGTGGAAGTGTTTGCGATTTTGATTTTAAATTTGTGTATAAAAAGTTTTGTTGATAGATTTTCGTATTAACGACTTAATTGGACTGACCCAATAGAATTTTTCAAAGGCAATTTCAAAGACAATTTCAAAGAAATAATTTACAAAGAAATTAGAAAGACTGAACTTATTCTCAAGTCTATTTACAATAGATAGATTTTGAGTATAAATTACAATAAAAAAAAAGGGGGGGATATTTGGATATAGAAAAAAACCAAAAGCAAAGAATAAAAAAATAAACTATAAAAGCCGTTTGTAGGGTCATAATGAACAGGGGGACACCGAGAAAAATTGAATATATAATACTTTTGTAAGCGTCACGAATACTTATTAAAATAAAATACACATTTTAAAGATCTAATTTTATACGCACAGTATACAGATTCTAACTTTATTTACTAATAATTTTTATTAAATCATACCTCTATTATATAGCTTTTATTAATAAATTATAATTCACAACAAATATCCGTTACAATTATAAAAGAAACTACACAAAAAAAAAGAAGAACATCTATTACTTTTAATTTATAACCTTAAATCTTAATCCCCTATTAGTATACCCAATTAATTAAACATAATGACTACTGAAAGTATTGCTGCTCATGAAAAGGAACACTTCCAAGAGGTTCCGACTAATTCGACTGTGCCGATAGTTCTAAGGAAGAAAGGGCATACCGAAAAGATAACCCCTCCACATATATATTAATTATAAATTATATTCTAACTTTGATATATATGACCAGGTTTATATATTCTTCATACAAATCGAATCTATGAAAGTTAATTTTGGTAAAAATACTAAAAATACGACCATCTCTTTTAAGGATTCAGAGTTATAAATATTCAAACAATACCTTTTATCTAAATTCAATTATTGGATTAATATTTATGAGTTAAATTGGTTATATAATATCTAAAAATGTTAACTTTGATAAAGATAGGAACCTTTTTTATTTGCTTTTCATTTACTTATTCCTTAATTATAACTTTTTACAATTGTATTAATCAGATTTTTTTAAGGGGAATATTGGCTGTGGCTATAATAAAAGGGCTCTATTTAATTTTTTTTTTTTTATAAATATAATAGGACTATTTAACCTCATTTTTTGTATTTTTAAAATAAGTTTTGAAATATAAAAAAAATTCAAAAAACTCTTCATAGGATGGAATTCCTTTAAATTTTTTTTTGGTCTTTCAAATTATCTTCTTCCTTAAATAAGTGAAACTGTGATGAAAAGTGACAAAGCTTTCATAATAAGATATAAATATACGCGGATATGTATTTTTTTTTTGTTTCAAAAGCTGATAGCATGAATATAATATATCCTGATATGTGGCCATTTTTACATCCATGACTAAAAAGTAATACTCAGAAAATACAATCTTCATTCTATCAAAAGAGAATAAATTTGTGCCTATAAAATTTATTTGATATCTTTTAATATTTCCCGAATCAAAAAATTTTCACTCATTAACAGTATAACATGTTGACTGTTCCCTAAAATAAAATATCCCTGGAAGTTTGAAATTTTTTTCCGATGAAACTTATTACAGTATATCTTCCCGATTTTTTTTTATAGAAAACTTTTGATTCCTCAATGACTCTAACTGAAGTTTTTAAAAAATCGAGAAAAGAATGTGTTATCAATTTTTCGTATTTATCTTTTATTTTACGGTTAAATATCTCTAAGCCGTTATGTAGAAGGACCAAATATACTATACAGCTCGCTACAAGAATTATAGATATTAAAATGGTTTTTTTTGATGTATATAGATATGTTTCCCGTTATCTCAACAGACGATCATTTTTCTTAGAAAAGGACCTTGGCATTAATTATATATATATATGTTGGAAATAACTGAATATAATCAATTTTTGCTAAAATTTGTTCATTTAAGCTATCATTTTTCGATTTTAGCGATTTTTTGATGTTTTTTTATATTATAATAATTGTGAATTCCCCTACATTCCCCTTATATTTTTTACAGCAGCCGATATTGCTTGTGATGAGTCTGCAACTATATAGTATATGTTTTAAACAATCACAAACCTCTCTAATTCGGAATTAAAAGTGTTTAAAGTCGGATAATATGATTATATATTACCAGAGCTTACTATGGAAATAGTTACTGGGACAAACATCTGGTTAGAGTCGGTAACACCAGGGAAATTTCCACAAATTAACTTGAAAGTGGAATCGATATTCAGAATTTTTGAATAAGATAAAATTTTAATAGAGCTTTTTGAATTAATTTAAGCTCTTACCCCCCCCCCCCGCATATAGCTCTTTTTTAACCAGCAGAATAAGGTTTAAATTTTTTATCTGAATAAGGGTATGACTTACAACCTGGCTCAGTCATTTCTGGTGTGATTTTGGATGTAGCTTTTGAGAGCATAAAATTTTTTGCAGTCAAATACATCTTAGATATACCGATCTCATCACACGATTTATCGATGGCTTTTTTTATCATATTCGAGCTATTACCCATTTTGTGTGTTTCTAAGTTTTTCTTTTAAGGCACATTTTGTCTCTTTTTATATCATGAAATTATCAATGCTCGTTAGATTTGTAAACAACCTTTCTTTCTTCATGAGAGTTTGTGATTTTTAACTTTTCTGGACAATCTGCTGTATTTCATCCTTGTAAATAACAAACTTTTACCGAAAAATTCTTTTTTTCTTCAAAATAATTTACTTTGAATTTATTTTCAAGTAATATGTCATTGAAATTGTACATTATTTATCATATTGATTCTGGCCCACCAATTTTTTTAAAAAAATTAAAAGTATCGCCAGAGTTTCCGGCCATTTAAATGGCATATAATATAAAAGTGTACCCAAATATTCACTGCTCAATGAATAAAGATTTTGAAGAAAATCGATATTTTAAAATCTTCAAGAGCAAGAATGTTGCCTTTTTGTCTTTTATTTCCATTACATATTAGCTTGAAAATTGGTTTCAAAAGTCCATTTTTATAACATAAATTGAAACCCTACCTCAAATCTCTGTAAAAAGCATCTAACTTATTAATATTGTTTACATTATTTTGAATCATTGGTGCATTTTACAGACTGATTTCAGGTTAGAGAACTATGGAAATAATCAGCTCATTTACTGAAAAAGATCAGCTAAAAGGTAAAAGTATCTGAAATGAACCAAAAAGATCAGAAAAGGCAAAATATCTGATTCATTCTTAAAAGTAAAGAAAAACGTTTAAAAAATCAGTTTTTAATTAGTTAACCAAAACCATTTAACCTTTTTTAACCTTATTAAGAAATAATAGCCAATAAAATCTGCGATAATAAAAAATACAAAAATAAGCAAATTTTATCATTATTATTTAATACCAACCAATAAATTTCCGATGCACTTTTTTTGGATATATTATATGGGATATTTTCAAAACAAACTTTTTTTTTATTATGTAAACCATTGGCTACAACAAAATTATATCATTTTCAAACCAATATAAATGGTAAAACACTTTCTCTAATAAATTTTCAAAATTTTGCCAATAAATGATTTCTTTATATAATTTTATATTCAAGAGCAGCCAATAAATTTGTACTTTTTCTGTTCTAAATTTCCAAATTAGGAAAGAGGTAAAAATTTAGTAGGAAAGGGTCTGCCCTCAAAGAGAATCTCCCATATGATTATTACCCTAGCTGAAGTTCATCTTTAAATCATTGGCTTTGATTGGAGGGTTTTAATAAAAAAAACAACCCGGCTACATCAGAGCTTTGGATATTAGGTAGTGGGAAATGGGATAGGGAGGTGGTGATATATGCCTGTATGTAATCAAGCATAAATATAGATCAGATTAAGTATAAGAATCTATATACTCTTTGGAAAAAAACCTTAAAACCTTTTTGGGCACACTTTGCTAAAATCGTTTTTTAATGTTAAATAATTATCTCGACACATTATTTCGGGAATGAGAACAGTTTATATAAGACTTTTTATAATGTTTGCATATATACTAAGGTTGATTTGACACGAAAGTATCTCTCAGCCCTTTTCCAGCTTAATCCGCAGCTTTCTGGGGTCATCTGTATGGGGAGTGTTAAAAAATGAAACCAAATCCTAACCGCAATTTTCATAGATAAATTTCTGTCAGTGTAATTAGCGAATAATATGTCCGAAAAAAAATGAATAAAAGCTTTATTCGTTGAGAATAAATCAATGACAAAAATTGTCTATTTCCGTTAATATTTTTAAGCTTGCCTATATTGTGATAAGTTTCAAAAGCCTGTGTTTACTTGTAATTATCTGTTAAAATAGGTTAAAAAATTTTAACGACTAAAATGGAAAAAAAATGACCAATTTGAAATTTAATCGGCTAATTAAAAATATAATCGACTAAAACAAATCGAAATATACTATTTTCCATACTTTTATAGATGTTATCGGCTAATTTCAGAAATTAATATCGACTATTTCCCATTTTAAAATATTCATTACAAACGTAAATAAATCTATCCAGTGAATATAAGCTTTTATTCTTTGTCCCTAAAATAAATAAATTCAACAACTGGGATAAAATTATTTCATTCTCATTGTTGGAAGGGATAAAATTTTACGCATGTAGACTATATTTATCATCTATGCCGATAATATCAAACATTGCGCAGACATATTAGAAAGACGTTAAATAATAATATAATCCAGATAAGTGCAACCATACTTGTTTTGTTTTTGTATATATAAAACAAAAGTGCATTTTCTAAACATCTTATTCTAAACCATAAAAAATGCTGCAAGCTCTAAAAATATAAAAAAGAATTCAAACCTTATGAAAATTCAAGTATAGGGATTTCTGTGAAAAAAGAGCTATTTTACTCCTAACTTTACATATAGAATATTATATAAGAACGGATTAGTTTGTTTCCATGAATATATCTTCTAAATTGTTTTTTGAATATATACTTATAATTGATTAATTTATCAGATAATATGGTAAAAGAAATAAGCTGATGTGTTTATTTAAACCCTTAAATATTTATTTGGTTATAGAAGTGGAAAATAAATTTTGAATTATAGTGTGTAATAAAGTATAAATAAATCTAACTCTGAATAGATTAAAACTACACCGCTCGTTAAATAATACAGAGTTAACACATCACAATATACATTGCACACAAAACATTACACTTCGTACACAAAGCATAACATGGCACATAAACAAGCCTTTAAGCAATATAAGAGCATTACATTAAATACAGAATAAATCATACTACACACAGGACACAATACAAAAAATACGGAACAATACACCTGGCAGTTTAAAATTTGCACACAGCACATTGAAGCGCAGCATTTATATATCACACATTGCACAATGCATATTGATCACTAATTTAAATATAAATATAATTCATATTTGATCAACTGTTAAAATTCTATTACAGAACTAAATTATATTATATGTATAATCTCTAAGAATCATATTTAATTTTTACTTAACCTTGAAATCAGATGTATTTCGTTTTTATGCTTTATTCATAATAGGAAAATTCGGTATATCCCAATTCTTGTAATTCGCAACGCAATTTTTTTGTTAAACTGAATAAATTCATTAAAGTAATTTAAAATGCAAATGCAAATCTATACTATTTTCAGAAATGATACAGAACTACACTTGACTATAATGTCGAATTTCATATTGATAACTTGAAATAATAAGACAAAAAAGTGTCTATTTAAAAAGTGTATCTTACAATAAAACTCCGTGATACAAAAAAAAAAAAATTAAAAAAGTGTAATTTAAATTAACGGGTATTATTACTTTGGCCGATTATATAAAAATAAATCTTGTCCGAAAATTTTAGTCGATTTGATTTTTTATTAGTCGAATTAAAATCATTGTAGTCGAAAATAATCAGCCAATCGTTATAATAACCCCTAATGCCAGATTATCGCATGTGTACCATTTGGGGGATTCTCATTGATAGAAGACATTTCCCTACTAAATTTCTACTATTTTCCTAATTTGGAAACACAACACAAATGCGATGAAATAATATTATTGGATAATTCAAAATCGAAATTAGTGAATAAAACTTCCTATTGGGAAAATTTTAATATGCAATAGAGCTAGTTCCTGAAAGTGAAATACCTTGCCGTGGTTTAGGGGCTTAAGTAGCGTACTTTTTAAAGTACACATACCAGAATTTCAATCAGTGTTGTAATATTTTTGGTTGGGAGTAGTTGAGACAGCGCACAGCGATTCGGAGGACAGTGATTCCAGAGGAGGACCATCTAGAAACAGGAGGAACCGATCGTTTAGCACAGCTGAGGCATAGTCTAGTGCACAAGTCCAGCGTTCGACAGTCAGACGGATCTCAACATCTAACAGCTATTTGTAGGAAAACCATGTCTATCAATCCCACATTTGGGTAGGAGCATAATTTTATTAATCCTGATAGAAGTAGGCTCTGACTAGGTGCTCAGTAGCTTCAATGGACTATCGTTCATTGAAAAAGAACTTAATTCTTGACTGCGTGTAAACTCAGTCATCCAGCCTACTTGAAGCAATTCCAGAGAGGTGGGGGGGGCTTTCGATTGGTAGATTGCACCCTTTTCCCGTAGGTA